>JAMAHW010000075.1:0-214783 GCA_023627715.1 Periconia sp. R9002
AGTGCCACTCATGGTAATTATCAAAACTACACTCACCATGAGTGCCAAGAGTAATTCTGTGAGGCACAGCCGTAACACTTAAGATGCTTAAGAGAATAATAGACCTTTAAACAGCAGCTATTACATTTAGTTTAACCCAATTCTCTAGCGTAAACAAATCTTTATCTAGGGGTCTTTTAGGTGTAAGGATTATCGGAATGGTAGTAGTGATGGGGATAAGGAGTGCGGCAGTGAGCGTGGAGATGGAAATTAGAGAAAAATACATCGTAAAAGTTACGGTGCAGGTTGAAGAAAATAAGATAAATAAGATAACGAATGTGGATATTCAAAGAGAATGCTAACAAAAGGAAAAAGGAATGAGATGAATAATACCTAGTAGATTGTTGTCTCGTCGGCTGCTATAAGAAGGTGTGAGTGGGTTACTTTTTAATTCGGTAGCGGCCACGGTCATCTTCAGCCTCAATCAACCTCAAATTTAGCTTTACACCAGCCGGAATCCGATAGTCCGACTGAGTATAGTAACTAGCTTATTATGTAAATGAGTGCTGAATAGGGAAGCCTAGCATTAGCAACTAGGCTAATTGCGGTAATGCATTCCATCAGTAAGCAGGGCGCCTCTAATGAGAACATTAGCAACAGCGCTACTTTAGTGTAGCATTCGCTTTTCTTGACTATCTGTCAGCAGTAAACGGAAAATAGACGGAGTGATCTATATATGTATGCCCTTATGGAGACTACTAAACGCTCACAGAGGTTGTATCGAAGCGCAAGCTTCGAGATATCGGTCACTTACAATCCCTATCGCTCTAACTCATGGATTCACAAATTTATAGAGGGAATTGAAAAAACTAAGAATGTGAATGCAAATTATGCAGTTCGGTCCCACGCCCGCCCAGCAAAATAAAGAACTATGCTAATAGCCCTTACAACCGACACCCGCCCGCTCAGCAATCGTACGTTGAACCACCAACACATACTGGTCTAAACTCATGGGCTACAAGAATAAATACTTGATAAACGTCAACTAAACCAGCAGAAAGTTCCCTGGACGACAGGCGCAAAGCAGGCACATGCGCAGTTCACCAGATTTCTAGTCGCGGACTCCTCTTTCCAAATCTGTATCCAGATCAAGAATGCCATTTCCTGGCAACTCCTGTGGACTCCTTAAACCCTTACCTGGCAGCTCAAAGACTGGAACAGATCCCTCTACTTCGATATTCCCCGGTTGGGTCCCAGGTAGTTCTTGGGCAGGTTGCTGTAGCGGGGTCTGGTGAAGTTCGGCGATATTGCCATCGCCTGATGCTTCTAGGGGAGTCCCGGCACTCTTTTTATGCACATTGTCTGACGGAAGCTCCGGCTTTGTAAATGCCTCTTCTTCATTTCCACTTTCCTTCGCTTCCTCGGCAGATGGTAAGGAAGGCTTCTTATAATTCCGACGCCGATATACGAGGTAGATCGCGCCGATGATGATCAAAGCCCCTACGGCGCTTCCAACACCAATTCCTGCTTTTGAGGCTGTGGATAAGGACGATGTGGTTCGTTCTGGTGTAGGTGTAGGTGCTACTGTAGTAACTCTCGCTTGACTTGGGGTGGGCTCTAGTTTTACTTGCATAGTCTTGCCGCTGCTATCTAGTATTTGCTTCTTTATAGTAGTTATGGTGACGTCCACCATTTGACCTTGCTTGCCCCCCGCCCCCCTGGTTATGACATCATGAATTTCGAGTGGTCGGGTTGGTAATTCCCAGTCGGTGGGCAGACTGTAGGTAGCTTTTGAGATGACTGTAGTTTTGTTCTTGATAAGATCAGGCGCGCAGTTCAGTCGTGCCGCGATAGTGTCTAATGGGGGTCCCATATCCAAGTAACCCTTTGTATTGGCGTCCTTGATTGCATTTTGAGCACTGTCAAATTTCCATGTCAACTGTACATTGCCGTCTTTATCGAGGGTGACCAAATAGGGCATTGGCTCTCCAGTTATTAGCATGGTATTCGACCTAAATTTTCAATCAGTTGATTGAAATGTGATTTTACAACCAGGATCTCCTACCATTGCGCCCTTGCAATCCCTGCGAATGGCCCAATTGGCACAATGTGAAATCGGCCCGCAGTGCCAAAGAACTGATTGATGTCTTGTGAGACAGTCTCGTTATCCGGGGTCTTTGTGTCATTGATTTTTTTATGCGTTCGATAGTCGTCCAAAATCGTAGGGGCATGGTACCCAGTCCCCTCAAGGAAGTGTGATAGCGCGTCGACGCCCTCTTCCATTGCCGCTGCATTTTGGAACAGCCATTCAGTAGATGCATAGTCGACAAAATCAACCGTTGACGAAGCAGGCTCATTTGGAACATTGCACGACATCCATTTCAAGGTCTCTGGCAAGAGATCGTCGACCACGTGATATATTCGAGAGCCTACCAGGATTCTATTTGCGCTGTTTTTCACGATGTACTCTTTTACGTCTCGGATGGACGACTGTCGTGGATGAGCACAATACTTTTGCGGCGAAGGAAAAAGGAAGTAACATACTCGCAGTGTTTTTGCCGCGGTGACATACTGGGCAGGACCGGTATCGGCAGGCCGGAAAACGATTGGGTCAGGATATGCCACTAATGAGAATCCCAATAGATTCTCATAATTCTTCACAGAATCGACTAGGCGAAATATCTCCTTCAGAATTTCGGTATAGTTCGACCCTGGGTTGTCTAAAGGGTTCTGCGGGTATTGTACATTCAATAGCACATATATCTGTGCGCTATTGAATATGGAGAAGCATTCATCGTGGTTCAATTCGAGGTTCCATCCGAAGTGCGTGCTTATAAGATTGATTCCCAGTTTTTGCATTAATGCGGCATCGCGCCTGCAAGCTTCAGCATCCACGAGACTATCGCTCTCTTCCGTCGAATAGTTAGATGTTGAGTAACTGGAATTTGATTAGTAATTCTCTGTGCACGCCTTGAGCGAGTCGTCTTCGTACGTTATACCGTTCAGAATCATCATGCCCCCTGTCCTATTGTTGACCAAGAATTGGCCTTTAACTCCAACTCTGTCGAGAGCAAGCGACAGCCCTGCAAGGCCGAAGAGCCATGCTAGAAACAAGATGCAGGGTGTCTGTTTGTAGATTTAGTAATTTCGTGAATCACTGGTAATTGCACGCCCTCACCATAATGTTTGACGCTGGTATGAATACTCGGAACGTATGAGACGTAAGATCGGAGCATGAACAAGTCTTTATCCACCCATGATGTATCATGCTTTTTCCAAGTTTTCGTTTGTTTGCCTGCATTGCCTTCAAACGCCGGATGGGGAAGTAAAAAGCGACGGGCGGCATATTGGCCCCTAAGGCGGAGCCAATAAAAGTTTGCCGCCACCCTTGGACATCCTACTGTTTTGTCTTGGCAGCGCATGAACCATGAACATTCAATAGATAAGTACTATATGACAGATCGGATCTGTACGCCAGACGTCACTCACAAGATCACATCTGCATCTACATTTGTGATAAGAAAGTACAGCAGTGCTCTTACGTCTCATCGGTACTGGGCCTGTGCGTGGTATATTAGCCGTACCCTAACTTTCTCCATAATTTCACAATATTGTAACTTGACTATATATTGGGAAGCATTCCGAAGGCAGGTATCAAGGGTTTCAATAGCCAACATACAGATCAGAACTAAGGGCCTCACAACAAGGACATAACACGGTTCCGATGAACTGTTGTGAGCGTGATGGCCGTGCTGCCAATCTTGACATGCTTGATAGCGCGCCATTTAGCGAGCCGCTTTGAAAACGAATCGCGAGATAAGCATCCACTAACAGCCGTTCCCTCATTAATGTTGCATTAGCGTAGGAGCTGCTTGAGTGCTCAACCAGTTCGTGGTTAGTTACCGCACCGAATTCTCTCACCCTCGCCAAAGAAAACTCGAAACTTCATCACTATGTGCATCGTTACTCAACTAAGTGTTTCCGTATAAACTGAGTGTACAATATCTTATATTCGGCAGTCCAGCGGACGGGCTTCCATCGACTCTTTGCATCGGTATGTATGCACTAATCCTACCAATACTCTGCACAGCTTTTACAGTTGGTGGGAAGGGGAACAGAGAGGCGAGTCCGTGAGATGCACGCAAGAGTCGCAAGAACTATTATTGGCCGCGAGATATGGACCCAGAAAAGCAAGGAAAAGAGCTAAGAAGTTGTTGGATTAAAGGTTCCGGGCAACAGTATCATAAGGGACTTGCTAGATATCAGTTCATATTGCTTGGTTTCTCTTACCTGTTTTCATCGTTAACTTGAAAATTGTCTCATCCATGTTTTCTTCCCTTTAACCTCGGTATCGATTTCACACGAGCAACACTAATTACGTGGGATGGAGTCATCCCAAAACCTAGAGCCTGAACAAAGAACTAATGTCGCCAATCAAGAAGATTACGAAATGCCTACTGAAGCTGCTTAAAAAGAACAGTTGCATAAGATACAAGCCAAGACGTTTTTTTACATGTTCTAAGTTTCCAGCTCTTAGTGACCAATTTCCAAGGCTCAATCAGAGTAGTAATAGTCGTAGTCGCAGTCGTCGATGATATCCCGACAGCTGGTCGGACCGTCGTCGTCCCAGTACTCTGACTCTCGAGAGAACTCTACTCTACTGAATATAGAGTCAGCCGCGTGCAAGCGCTGGAAATGACATCGTCCTGGCAGCACATTTTCAGCCATATGAATTGTCTCTTCCTCCTTGTTCGCATCCACCACAATCTGAGCTGTCCCGGGGAGAGCACGACCGAGGTACTCCAAGATCGGTGTACACCACGCCACCCATTTCTCCAATGGTTCCACTGCGGGCGATGCGTACGGAGAAGGCGGCTTCGGCTGCTCAGCGATAATCCCTAAGGCCAAAAGGTTACCGAGAACACCATCCCAGATTTTCGGGTCCATGTAGAAACCGGGTCGGTAGGAAATCCCCATGGGTCGTAAGACCAAAATCATCTTTCGCATTTTACCCCTTGTCTCGGAAGTAAACAAACGTGCAAGATCCGATTGGCCCTCACCGTGAAGATTGACTTGGAAAGTATTTCCTCCGTACAGCATTGCTTTTACCTCATCGGTAATCTGGCGGCAAACGAGAAGTAATCCAGGTAAGGCGCTTTGACGAGACGGGGAAAGTCTAGGGCGATATCGATGACCTGTCGGGCAATAGTCGTCCAGCTTACATGGTATATAATCACCCTCTTCATCGCTAGCCTCTCCATCTGTTGAAAAAGCCGCAATACTCACGCACTCCTCTTGATCGAAGAAGTCGTCGTCATACCGATCCCAAGTCCTGTCCAAGCGCGAGAGCGGCTCGGTCCATCCATGGAGGCGATTTTGGTGGTACATGTAGTTTGAACAGATGAAGCAAAGGCTTTCTGGGATGCAGAATCGATAGATCTGCAGGCGAATTTCCAGTGGAAGGGCCAGGAAGGCACTGGAAGTTGCGGAGGAGGGAGTAGGCTTCATATTCATTCCTGGAACTTGTAGTATAGATGGATAAGATGTCATGGTACGTTAGAAATCTAAGCCAGATTGATTTTTGGTAATGGCCCTGTGTGTCGCCAAAAGATGATGGTGAGGAGATGATGGTGAGGAGATGATGGTGAGGAGATGATGGTGAGGAGATGATGGTGAGGAGATGATGGTGAGGAGATAGTGAGGAGATGAAGAAGCGGGGTTAGAACTTAGCGGCGTAGCACAGAAGGACCCTCAGCCAAGACTCAACACAGCCACACCTCCCTCATATTGCTATATAGTCGTTTTCAATAAAACATGCCCCCTCCCTCTTATCTAGATTATCTTATAAAATTAGTAATTACATCACTCTACATATACTTTACCTTATATTACATATACTTTGTGTACTCCTATTAGTCCCCTTCCTTATAAAACACCCTACTATTATTACTTTTAGGGTAAAGTATACTAATTTTTAACATATCTAACAAGTTCTTACGTATTTAGGTAAGCCCTTCTTCTCCTTTTCAACTGGGGAGGGGGGCATGTTTTTTTTAAAAAGCACCAATAATAGTAGAATTTAGCCTAGTGATATCAGTCTTGTTTCGGTTAAATTACCTTACTGACAATCCCTGAACCCCCAGATTCAGGACAGTATTTGAACGTTGTTTTCCTCTCCTCTAGCGAAAACCTCACACGTTCATTGGGAAATTCCCGTTCATGGTTTGCGTTGTCCAATCGCAGAAGGTGCGTAGCTATCTGTATTCATTTCGCTGAATTCCAATTTGGCTCTACTGCAACATAGTGTTCTGTCGTTCGAAGTGGTTTATCGCGTGATGCACCATCACGACCCTGACTGATCAGAATCTTCAGTGTTGACAGGAGGGCCATAGCAACTGCCATGTAGAGATTTGTGCAACTTCAAAGTTTGAAAGGACAGGGAGACGAAGATATAACACCGCGCTTGTTTAAAAATCTTGTAACGTTATTGGATCCGTGGCGAAGCGCAACTTGAAGCAGTGCCATGAAAAATGGAATTAGATATTATTACAAAGTATTGGATTACTCGCCATATCACCACGCTGGAAATTTCAAAGTAACGTGCTCGGCCAACACGTATACACAGGTAGAAGCGATGTCGCATATGTCGCGCCCTGATCACTATCCAAATAGCTCAGCAGAAGTGATACATGCACGAGGCTTGGCCCGCAATGTCTGAGTTTTGAGCGAGCGACAGATAGATTAACCCTTTGAACTCATAGAAATATTGTTTATCATCGCGTGGCAATGTATTTGCCCATATTCTTTATGCAGTAAAGAATTCACAGCAACATCCAAGCTAAGAATATCCACATAGTAGATTAAGGACCACGTGTTAAACAAGAATTTAGGATATTAGGAGCAGAGGCACTGTCAAGCCATTATGTTCTGTACTATGGACTATGGACTACAAATTCTTGATTGATTGCAAATAGTTCACCATCGCCAGCTACCAGAACCCATAGGGGAAACCCATATCGATGTCGAACCACATGTTTGAAGTGCATCAAGGGAGTAAGGACCACAAAAGAATTCTGGTTAAGCATAGATTTTCTCCCACTCCCACTATCATGATAGGTGATCTTTGGCCATCTTTGCATAATTTTGGAATGGGGGACAATATAGGATAAGTTTTGGTGATAAAGAAAAAGGAATTTGAGGTGTTCAAACCCAATTTGTTAGTTTGGTCTTTGATTACGGTTCCGTTATACGTCATTTATTCGAGTCTACCAAATATAACATAGAGTCTAAATGTTTTCTCACAGTCAACACTCCTCCGTTACATCTACACAGCCCCCCAGCCAGTGCGGCTAGGCAGTGCTTTCTTCTAGCGTCGCCAAAGTGTTCATCCTATCTCGAAGATATACACACTCTATGTCTTCTGTTGTTTTCCTATGAGCTCATGTACCTCTAAGATAGCGTTCACGAACGCTGTTGGGTTCTGCTGAGGAATATTTTCACCGGTATCGGCAATAACATGATGGATGCGTGGACCGGTGAAGAATTTAGCCGAGGCGGAGCCGTCTGTGGCAGGAAAGGTAGTGCTATTTTGAGGGTCGAGTGTCACTGCTGGTACAGGGATCTTCGGCTGCTTGTCAAGCTTATCCAAGAGGTCGCTATAAGCAGGATCACCTGGAGCGTACAGCAACCTGTTTTTGTAGAAGTGGGTAGTAATCTCCACAAAGTCTGGATTGTAGAGCGACGGCAAAGTGCGCTCAAACTCTGCATCTGTGAATTTCCACTTTGGAGAGTTCTTCTGCCATATCGAACGGGCGAAAGCGCGTAGCTGCTGTGCCAGCCCAGCATAACCGCGTGGGGTAAGAAAGAGGTAGAAGTACCACCTCGACGCCTCCGATTCTGGATCACTCGGGATCCAAGCCGTACTGCGATCTTGGATTAAGTAGCTACCCACAGCCACAATGCCGTCAACACGCGCAGGCCACCTTGCTGCAACGACGTTGACGGGAATGGTTCCCCAATCGAAACCAGCGAGGATGGCATGTTCAATGTGCAAAGCATCCATCAGTGTGATTAGGTCGTATCCAAGAGCAGCCTGGTCCGCGCTTCGGGGTGTGGTTGTTTTCAGGAAGCGCGTGGGTCCATAGCCACGTAAGTAGGGTGTGACTACTCGATAACCACGCGCTATCAGTGGAGGAACAGCATCGGCAAAGCTGTTGATGTCGTACGGGAAACCATGAACCAGTATGACGGCTTGACCATCTCTTGGACCGTCGTCGAAATATCCGACACTCAGCAAACTGGTTGTATTGACAAATTGGATGGGTTGAAGAACCGGAAGGGACGAAACATTGCCAATTGATGCAGGGGTATTCGTATTTAGAGGACTTGCGGATACTCCTTTACAGCAACCGATACTGATCAATAGGAGAAATGGTTGGAAGATTTTCATATTGCTCAAGGTGGGTAGCTATCGTGATTTCGTGTTATTGTGATCATGAATATGGCTTTTATACTGTCGCTCATCGCCAAAAGCATTTACATAATTGCATAAGCACATGCGTCAGCGATGAAGTTTAGTATCGTACTCAGCCACCGTTCGAGTAAGGCCAACGGCTCAATTAGGTATATAAGCATCGTATTAATGCACATAAGATAGCTAGATAATACTATTAGTAAAAGAGCTAATGACGCAACGGTTTCTGCTTGGTAGGACTCTGGGCTAGGCCAGGCTTTTTGAGGATTCAATAGAAGTCTTACGAAAAACACGTTAATGCGCTAATAACATATTTAGTTTTGTTCTTTGCACGCTAAAGTAATAACGAAGTAGATGAAAGAATAGCTCAATTTCCAATAACATTGAGGGCCATATGTTTAAATTTATTTCCACGGTTGCAGTTCGTAGTACAGACGTTTTGGTATTAGAAGGAGGTCATGGTGTTTTACGTATTCATGTAGCGCATGGTATAAACTCTCTGTTCGTTACAGCTGAAACCTAGATTTAGTATATAATGCTGCTTCTTTTGTTTACTTTTGTAGTTAGCATAACCACGTTGTAGTGAGACCTATACTCGTAATGATGTAGTGACTAGGGTGTGAGGGAGAACAAACGAACATACCCAATAGGAATATGGCGGCTCTTGTATACGAGTACGCGCGATTGATGCCCGCCACTTGATAATTTTTATTAACTTGGTTCGTCTAGTGAACTAGCCCTATCCGCAAGAAAGTACTGTGATGCAGACGTGGCAGGGTGTGCTCATGACTGATGACGTGAACGGGTTGAGGCTGTGCATCTACCCAATTAATTTATCATACACCATTTCAGGAACTAGGCATCTCTTTATTACGCGCGATCCAATAAGGCTTAGTAGCTTCTAATTCTTGTAAAGCTGAACATAACTTATATGCTGTAGACGGTCTTTAGTAAATGTTTGCGTTCTCCTCTATGTATGTGTATAGCGAGCTCCGGTCCCGCTCAGTTGATAATAATATTCCACGGATGACGATAACCAAAATAAACCGCTTTGAGCCTTGTCCTTTTTTATACGCTTGTGAATGGTTGAAAGCGTCTGGAGTAACTTGGTCGCAGGTTCGGTAGTCATTTATGTTTCTCGCTTGATTTATTTGTCTTTGCAAGGCCTAAACATAAATATTATCACCGCATAGAAATTAATTTCATGCCGAATAGACACAAAAGGGGGAAAACACAGAAACATCCTGGGCAGCCATTGTTTTATGCAAACGGTGAAGACATATGAAAAAGTATTTATACATATATACCCCAGCCTCACGTCTGCAGCCTTAGGCATCAATCTGGTAGTGGGGATTTCGATCCTGATTGGCCGCCCGGCTCAGCCGCAAAGAAGGGAGGGGTAAAGGCCAACACGCTCGGAGACGTTAAATACTGTTACCAATCCTGAATTCACCTCTATACTAGGACTGCCACACGCCATACAAGTTCTCTATATTTAGTTGTTTTCCGCAACCGTGTCTAATTTTTTTTACCAATACCATAGTCATCGTAACGATGTCTTTCTATCAGCGACTTGACAGCGAAAGGTCCCAGATTCGTCTCCTAACTTTACACCCAGGGGAATGCGATACAGAGATCAAATGCTCCCTCCAAATCGTCTCCATGGATCTACCGTGTGATTTTGAGGCCCTTTCATATGTCTGGGGTGAAACGTCTGATCTCCAATCCATCATCGTCGACGGCGCGAACTTCGGGGTAACGGTTAACCTCGCGGCAGCTCTTCGTCGGCTCCGTTACCATCAACAACCACGTGTGCTGTGGGTCGACGCCATTTGTATAAATCAGGCAGACCTAGAAGAGAAGAGTACACAAATCCCTCTCATGTGCCGAATATACAGTGTGGCGAGCAAGGTTCTTGTTTGGTTGGGTGAAGACGATGCGAAATCAATGGAGCTGGCCGTTTCCTGGGTCCAGACATATTTCACCAAGGAAATCACCTCGCCATCTTCGTACTGGCTTGCACTGGACACCAAGGCGCGAGTCTCAGCCGAAGCCATGCGCGAGAAATACCTTGCTACGAAAAGAGCATACCTGGGTTATCTCAATTTTGAAGCCAACCCGTATTGGAAGCGGATGTGGACATTCCAGGAATTCAGACTGCCACCAGATGAACCTCTTTGTATTCATGGACTAATCTCATTCCCTGCCTCACTTTTGATTGAGGCCAAGTCGGCGCTCTATAATGCCGAACGCAAGAAACTTCCACGTAGAGCGGAAACATTTGCTACAGAGAGCCCCGATTGCGTCCACAATGGAGCTATGCTTTTGGACAGGGATGAAAGGGGCAGGTTTCGAGATACCGGCGGTGAAGCATATCGGCGAAGAGAACACCAAGCTGCAAAAAAGGAAGTCAATCAGGCATCGAGAGCAGCAATACTCGCTTCTGCAGATTTTACCTCGGCACAAAAGGAGGAAAGGCCTGGAAAGGGAGTCAGAGAACTGGGAAAGACAGCTAAAGAACCTTCAGAAGTGGCAGTCAAAGCTTCAGATAATCTCCTGCAGGTTGTGTCAAAACAATGCTATCATATGGAAAGAGAGCTAAAATTCACGGAAGAGACTTACCGGTTGGCCTCTTCGATACTTGATCGACTCAATCAGGAGAATGATGTTGATATTGATTGGATTCGACAGTTCCCGAACGCTGATCCCAGCCTCTGGTGCTCGAAGGCCGGCCTGTTCAGACTCCTATGGGATACAGTGAACCGACAATGCTTCGATCCACGAGACAGGGTGTACGCGCTGCAAGGGCTTCTATCCGACCCACGAGAAAGTTGCCTTCCAGATTACAACAAGCCTATCCTCCAGGTAATGCAAGAGACCACTGCAACTGTCTTAAATACTTCTGCAGATGCTTGGTTTGCCTTTTCAGTATTTTCGCTTCGTAGTGAAAGATTTATTGACACAGCATATGCGTCATGGGTCCTAGACTTTTCGTCGGGGACAACAATTTATCACCCTATCCCCCGTTTGTTTTCAGATGCGGAAGGCACGGTTAATCATGCGGATTCTGAATCGGGGAAATTGCACGTTGGCGCGCGGCATCTAGGCGACTGCGTTGTGTATGCACGGTTCAATACAGACGAAAAGGATATCCAGAAGACATTATACGCGGTTCTGCACAATTGGGACATGACCGACAACACTGGGAGGATGACTAAAAGACAACTCCAAGTCTTCTTTCCTGACTCCCGTCCCAGTAAACTGGAGAAAGACTTCCAAGTTGGTAATACTGAGAAATACGTTAAACAAGTGACAGGGAAAGCTCTGATAAGAGCTGGTGGATGTCTCGGTATCTGCTCTAACGACGTCAAAGATGGTGATCTAGTTGTTTTACCCTCGGTCTTCAGGTGTCCAATTATACTAAGGCGAGAGCAGACATCATCAGCCTCAGAAAGGTCTTACTCACAGAGTCCATACTATCAGATGGTAGGATCAGCCTATATTGGAGGCATATGTAGTGATAAAAGCCAGGATGATAATATCATTGCTCGGCTTAAACAGAACCCACCAACACAGTATGTAATTGTTTAGACAGATTTTATAGGGAAGTATATAGTTAATACTCTCGAACATATTTAGGAAATGGCTTCACATTGATATGGAAGACTGCGATTCTAAAGAACGGGGAGTGGGTGACTCATTCGTCCCTGTCTGTGATTCGAATACATGTTACTGTCATTCTGAACTTTCGAAGAGGTATGGTTTCTTGATCCACCGCAACGTTCTCCAGCTATGTCAAGTATGTTGCTGATCTTGCGGCATGCGTCACAATCCTATCAAGGACAATAAATCAACTCTTACTCGCATCCTGAGACACTTTATGGTAAAGCACAGATAATGAACGAATATTGAAGTTCGGAGAGAATTGCTCTCTGTTCTTTCTTTGGTGTTGTCACTGACTTTGGGCTTCTCCGTCACCGTATGACTCTACATCCGCATTTTCATGAAAGTACCAATTTGGCCCAGAGTTGGAGAAGGTTGAAGGGTGTCCGCCAGGAGACGAGATGCTCGAAAATCAACGCGCATGCTTGTTCAAGTGATCATCCAAAAAACCGAGGGACATATTTTCAGCATAATATATTTCATAGCCACCCCAGTCCTCGCCAAAACCCTGCACCTCGCTCCCACAACCCATCATCCCAAACAGGCAGGTCTCTATCCCCCTCCGACTCCTTTACAAACCCCGCCCCCACGTGCTCCTTTCATCTTACTCTATGGACACTCCCCTGCACCCATGACGGCATTCCCACTCCCATCACAACCGACATGCCAATTCCGGCACCCTGGCATGAAACCCGCCCCCAAATCAGGAGAGAGATGTGCAAACGAACAGTCGTGCAAACGAACCTTTCTATTTTTTCCTCCGTTTCTCACTGGTGGTGGCGTAAAGGCCTGCCTAATCCGTCACCCATCCGGGGCTTGTCTTAAAATAATCTCCTTGTTTGGGGATATAGAAATGTCCGAGATGGGGTGGTTTTGTATATAGCTGCGATATGCGCTGCTCCGATCTCTGGGGGTGTTCGCGTTTTGACTTTTGTTTGCTGTCGCCGATTAAAAAACGTTTAGCATGAAATCGGTGCTCGTGGTTGTGGCCCTGAGCACTGCTCCTCTCACGGTAATTATGCGCCCTTACACCACACTCAATTCCCCGCGGCAGTGCGACTGGAATTCAATGTATACCTCTAACTAAGTGTTGAACGAATACACAGGTAGCGAAACCCGTCGCCTCAAGCGACGCCGGCTCTGCAACCCTCGCACCGCGAACAACCGATGGCATCTCTTCCTGCGGAGACCAATGGATGGCCATCGACAACATAAAAACAAACAACAACGCCGTCGAGCGCCAGGGCTACAACGCTGCCGTCGATCAATTCTGCGCCAAAGCCGCTGGTCAAAACGTCGGGAAAGACAAGTTTCTTTCTCAGGCGATTCGTGTCTGGCTTGATTATGGGGGTACGTGTTCTTACGGCTTGTTCGTCTGCTTTCTTGTAAAAGGGTGGAAAGTCGAATATCGAGGTAGCTATGTATCTGAAGAGCTGCTCTGGTGTTTACTTAACGCCATTATTCCAAAAACGTAACTGACGCTGTGTTGGGTAGGTAACCCATCAACGACCGGTATCAACGGCTACGTTTATTTCGAAATCCACAACAAGAAGCAAAGCAATGGACACGTCGTAGACGGTACGCATACTCCCAATCACCTCCCTCCCTCCCTCGATCCCAAACAAGCCCAACCCAACCCAACCTAACCATACCTCTTCCCCCTAAATAGAAACCACCTGCAAAACCAACCTCAAAACCCTTTCAGCCACCTCCTCCAAATGCTACGGCAAAGACAACCACGACACAAAGGGCGGAACCTACCAAGTCGGCAACGAAGAAGTATCCTACCACGCGCTCCCCAAAAAGTTCCCACCCACCGCTTCCTCCGCCGTCAACGCACCCGTACTCCAAGACTCCGAAATCACACCCCTCACCAACGGTGGAAAAGGCAACACGCTCTCCCCCTTCCCAACGTACGCGTTTAGTGATGTGACGCCGTTCCCCTGCCACTCGCACAACGACTACGAGCGCGACGCCGCCCTCTACACCGCTCTCTCCACAGGCTGCATCAGCGTCGAGGCGGACGTGTGGGTCCAACCCTCTTCAAAACTCACAATCGCACATACCAGCGACCCCGGCGCGAACGGACAAACCCTCCCAGACCTATACCTCAACCCTTTAAAATCCCTCCTCGACACCAACAACGGCGCCATCTTCCCAAAGAAACCAGACCAGGGGATTTATCTCCTCGTGGACTTTAAATCCAAAGGGCCGGAGACGTGGACCGCGCTCGTGGAGAATTTGAAGCCGTTGCGGGACGCGGGGTACTTGTCGCACTACTCGCCGTCGTCGCAGCAGTTCATCCAGCGCCAAATCACCGTCATCGCGTCGGGAAACGCGCGGGTTGATATTTCGGGCGCGACGCCGTCGCCACTCCCTGCGTCGCTCGACGCAAGCACGAATCCCGATTTCGCGATTTTCGTGGACGCGGTGCTGGATAGGGATTTGCGCAATTTCAACAAGAGTAATAGTTTTTATGCGAGTGCCAAGTTTTCGGGGGGTGTGGAGTTGGGGGCGGATATGGTGGCCAAGGTGAAGGAGGCGAAGGGGAAGGGGTTGGTGGTGCGGTATTGGGATGTTCCGGATGGGAGGGAGAAGTGGCAGAGGTTGGTGGATCAGGGGATTGATCGGTTGGATGTTGCCAAGTTGGAGGAGATTGCTGGGGTGGATTTTAAGGTGTAAAGGTGGTGGGATGGTATATGATGGGGTTGTGTGAGAAAGGATGAGGATGAAGAAGAGTATATATAAGATATGGAAGAAAAAAATTGTAGAAAGAGATAACAAAAGAATTCTATGCACAGATAGGGCACTTGAGTCTTCCACCAGCACCGCCAGTACCACCACTTTCCTCGTCCCTTCTCTCCCCTCCATTTCCCTGCTCCTCCTTCACCCCAGCAGCTTTCTCCAGACAGCCGCGATGCCAAAGATGCCGACAAGCAAAAACAACTAAAGACGCATCCTTCTTCGCCCCCTCACCCTCTTCCCCTCCAACGTCACTTTCGTCATCCAGCTCAACCCTGGCACTCTTGCCCTTACCCTTCCCTCCATTGCCCGCGTCCCGTATTTCCGCACGTCTCACAACCTCCTCGCCCTCCCGCCGTCTCCACGCATCCCAAACCCCACCTCCAGTGCCAGGGCCCCAGCAGCGTTTCTTGCAGCCCTCGCAGACCTGGCCACGTGGGCGCCACCCGCGCTGACGGAGGTCGTGGATCTCGGCAACATTAGCGAAACCTTCTTTATCGAGGAAGCGGTTCGCGAGGCTGAGAATGGTTTCTTCAAAGGTGTAAGCGGCGAAGATTTCGGCGAGGACGCTGCGGAGGTGAGCGAGTGTGGGAGAGGTGTGTGCAGCGCGGGTGAGGAAAGTGCGGAGAATGCGGAGGAAGGAGGGGTTGGTTTGGGGTTGTTGTGTGTGCCGTGTGCGCAAGGGCGGTCTTTGAGGGTGGTGGTCGTGTGTCGCATTGGAAGAAGGGATGAGGTGTTTTTGTTTCGGGGGGATGGTGGTGGAGGCAAGGAGTGCAGAGAAGGTTTGCTGAACGGCGGAGCGGAGAGTCGTTGTAATTTTCGTAGTGTCAATAGGTGGTTGGGCGGAAGTGAGTGTCTTATCCGGCAGGGAAGCCGTGGCGGTGGATACGTTTTTGATGAGTTTCACGACAGTGTCGACAAGGTCGAGCCAGAGGTATTCGTCGAGAGCGAGGTCTTCTTCACGCACTTCGCCGTATGCGGATTTGCGGCGATCCATGAAAGATTCGACAGGCCGTTCCATGGACCGAGTCTGCCCCTGACATAGCCAGATGCCGACTTTGACGTATTTTTGTATGTCCTCAAGCAGATCGTGCGCAGCCTCCTCTGTGTTGCTCACATCGGGCGTCTCTTCGGCAGCACTCACAAGACCTGCCAATGCGGTTTCTAGTGTGCCCAAGTGCTTCACAAGTCTATCCATGGCTTCCTTTACAAGCCCATCGCGAGCCATGAGAACCACAGCAGCATCAATTACACCGCTCTGCTCAAGCGCAGGTAAAACCGGGTCTAGCTTCAAATCGCCGGATTCAAGAAGACTGACAAAATCCGCAACATGGGTGCTATTATACCTACACATGAGTTGTACGTATCGCTCGACGAATCCCGCGGGCAAGCCTTCACTGGCAGTACGAGGGATGCTCGCGGCGCCCGCATCAGGCTCAACAAGGGCTTCTAGGTACTTGAACTGGCTATCTGGTTCATCTTCAAGAACCTCCAGCACCGGTTGCAGAACATCTGGGGCGTATTGTTTTAAAGTGGTAGCCGTGCGCGTGGCATCAACCCGAACCAGCTCTTTCGCACGATCAACAATGACGGCTTTCACCTCGGCAATCTGCTTCTTCGTAAGACCTTTACTCGGCCTCAGGCAATCACTGATACATCCGAAGACTTCTGCACGATCTTCATCGTCGTCAAGATAAGTTTCTACCAGCTTTGCCCACTGCTGCGCTCCACGGTATACTGACTTGAGGACCCTGTGAAATTCTGCTTGTTCGAACAGCGGAACGAGGCTCTGAAGGTTGGGAGGGTGATATATTGAGAGAAGGTATTCTGCAGATAACTGACAGTCTTCCTTGATCATGTCAGGTGGATGGTTACACAACCCAACCAAGATTTGATGTAGGGATGTGCCTGGTAGCATAATATGCTGCGGATACTTGGGTAAATTGCGTGCGATGAACATATAAAAATATACGACATCTTCAACATCGAATCGCTCCGGAGTGATGATCCCAAGAAGTATGTTGATGATATATTGCCGTGTTGGTGTTAATGCCGAGCCACGTTGTGCACCATTCAGCTGGCTACCATTTGCGGCTTCTTGGTCTCCGTTAAGAAAGCTGTCCTCGAAAGCCTCATTGAGTACGCTCATGAAACTTGAAGCATCGAAATCAAGAATCAGGCATAGGTACGGGAACGCAGGTTCTGGTCCTTTATCCGTACGTGTAGTTATGATTTTGCCGGAGCCGGGAGGCCATGCCAGGTTCTTTCCGGAAAACAAAAACCGGTACAGGTCCTTTTTCGCGCTATAGGCTTGATCGTCATCGAGCATTGCTCCACTAGGGTAAACCTTTCCTGTGAAAGTGTATGCTAGGTAGGGGAAGATCTTCATGGCAGATGCCATGTATACGTTTTCAGTTTCATCTGCGTCAAAATCCACCACGCTCATGAGTCCCAGGATGTTGACTAATGGGGTAATGAAGTCACCAATCGCCCGGGTCCAAACATAGATGAGCGCGTCGTAGAGGTTGTACTGCTGGCAGAGAGTCGTCACCTGATTGATATCTAATGTATCAGTGCTCAGTCGACATATCATTTCCTCTAAACGTGATGCGCGACCGGAAGAGACATAAAATGTGATGAGATCTTTGAGCACATTCGGTGGTACAGCTGTAATCTCTTCGTCGAGGATATAAGGCTCAAGGGTCTCGAAAAAAACCTTTTCTGAGGATGCCTCTTCGAAAGCATCGTAGACGTCTTCGAACAGAAAGTCCAGCTCACGCATATTGAGTAAGCCAGTGAAACATGCAGAAGCAAGATCTCTCAACTGCTTTTCGCGGGAATCATCCTCATCATTCTCGTGGGAAAATGTGTATTTTAGAGATGCAGAGATCATCTCCAAGAGCTTCTCTTGCACCAAAGCATGTCGCGCATTGTTATCATCAGGCAGTCCAACAGTAAGTTTATCGGCATCGCCCACATAATACGAGGTAGCGAGCGTAATGGCAGAAATGAAGTCTCCGTCCTCCATGAGCGCCATCAGCCGATCGGCCCAGTTGGAAAGGGTACCGATAGAAATATCGTTGACGCCCAACAGAAACAACCGCCCTTTGTAAGCCCGAAAGCTCATGTAAAAAGCATCGGCAATAACGCCATGCAATGACGTATCCGCTTCATTGAATTGTTCGATGACCGGGGTAAGCTGGTTCGAGAACAGGTCGGAATGATAGATTTGCTTGTGCAGCAGATCGAAAACATCCGTCATGCGAAGGGTATTGTCTTCAAGAATCAAAAGCCGTTGACTGATCGTAAGAACGCCAAGTACAGATCGGCTGAGCCATTGGACGCCAACAATAGCCTCTTCACAGGTCCACCGACTGCGCGGCTTGAATTTCAGTTCGGTGGGTTTTTCGCGTTCAGTCGGAGCAGCTTCAATCGCCTCAACATCGAGTATGGTGAGGATGTTTGACCAACAATACACGAGTTTCGTTTTTGAAACGGCTTGTTTGGAATCCCCAGAGACATTCTTCAGTTTGACAGCAGGAAACCAAGCTAAGCAGCCGCTCAGCGTACTATGGGGTGCGATGTCTTTAGGTCGCGAAGCTTTGTGTTGGGTTTGTGCAATAGGGGTTGTAGAAACAATGACAAGCAGGTAAGGAGTCAGTAAGGCAGTAAGCCCCATGGAATCTGTCGGCTGTTCGACGTTACCGAGCGGTAAAGGAGAAAAGGCAAGGACAGAACTCGGTTTTCGTGGCCGTTCCATCGATTTGTCAGACAAGGGATACCGTCCCAAGATGCGAGTGATTTTGACAGTTCTTGCAATAGCCCCCAGGCCACGGGTAGCGAGGTGAGAGAAAGCCATTCCTCCATCGTCGGCTGAAACAAGGGCAGTATGGCGGGTCCCTAGGAAGCCCAAGTGCAGGATGGCCACGCCTGATATATGGCCATCGGATTTCCTCTCGTCCAGAGCATTGCGATCGAGGGGAGGGATGTGTAAGAAGGGTTTCGCTGGCCTCGCCAGCTCCCAGGTGAATATGTGGCCTGTCGCATGGCCCCCAGCGACGGTAGAATGATCTGCAGAAATAGCCAGGGCCGTAACAGGCCCGCATTCAATAGCCTTGGTCCCAGGGCCTATGATGGATTTCAAAACCTGCTGGTAATCAAAAACCAGAATAAAGCCTTTGGAAGTGCCGACCACTAGGGAGGCCGTGACCGCCAGACATGTGGGACGTCCAAAATTTCGCTTCCCCACCTCAGAAAAGACCTGGCCGGTGATTTTCTTGAGCTTGGTCCATCGTACCACTTCCCAGGGCGCTTGTGGGGTATCTGTATCATCGGGCTGCTGTTGGAAGAGCAAATTACTGGATATTGATGATTGTCGAGAATGCGGGGAAAGGAACGCGGGGCTCGCTATGCCGCGTGGAGAGGCAGAGGGTGAGGGTGAGAGGCGGGCGGAGAAGCGACGCTCGAAAGGCTGAAGGGAGGTGGGGCGATGCGGTCGCGAGGAGGCGTACGAGAGAGGTAGGCTGCTACCTGGAGAAGAAAGGCCGGATTCTTGGATGGAGGGGGTATCATCGGGGGTGGAGATGGACCCGGGTTTCTCTTCGTCTACATAGCCATGGTGCCCGCCGTCCTTCAGGGAGGTGACCGTGTCACTGTCGCCTATCTCCACACTTGGAGATGCAACGTCGGCACCATCATCCGGGTTGTCCTGTTGAGCGCTCGGTTGGCTCTCTTCTGAATCTGAGCTCATGAGGCTCGTTCACTGCAAAGCATCGCTCCACGCGCGCGCTTGACTCGAGTCTCGGTGCTCCCGTGAGGCTTTTGGTAGTCAATGCCTTGAGACACTATATCATATCCTTCTCTTCCCTTCTTTGCGATCAATTGGCTCGGGATTGGAGTAGTAGCGGGGGTGGATTTGGGGTCGCGACGTGAGAAATGGAAGCCTGACGGGGCTCAGACCATAGATCGGGGATGGCGGAGGTGTGGAGACTCGGGGAGGCTTGGCGGATTACCTCGTAAGAGACGGTTGGCAACCTTATACAGGCTGATGCCTCGAAGATAGCGACGGCAACGAGCGATGGCTATTGGGGAAGGAGAAAGGTGGGATGCGCTTATTTACAAGCTTGAGGCAAGCCATCACCCATCTCCATGGCGGTTGGCGGCATTTGCCGCGTGAGGTGCAGCTAAGGTGTGGTCCAAGCTCCCAGCTCCTACCTCATTAGTAACTACTTACCTACCTACGTACTACCAACCTCACCCTTCTACATCCACCCACACCCTACATCACCATGCCAATTGGACCCTCTCTTCCGCCTCACCTTGCAAAGCGCAGCCGCGAAGACGATGACGATGGCGGCCGGTCCCCCAGCCCCGACAACAGCGACAAACGCCGCAGAGTGGTAGGCCCTGCTCCTCCTCCGCCCTCCAAACCCTCACCTCCGCGCCTTGTTGGACCCTCACTCCCGCCTCAATCTGCCTCGCGATCAAGCAGTCCCGACAGTGATGTAGGCCCGGCGCCGCCCTCGCCGCCCACAAAATCTACCCGGGTCTTGGGTCCAGCACCCCCTCCCGCTCCGCTGGAGCAACGACCACCTAACCCACCCTCAGACGACGACTCCGATAGCAGCAGTGATGACGACTTTGGGCCTGCTCCTCCGCCAGCTGGCGCGTCTTATGATGCCTTTGGAAATACCACATCGGCCACCAAATCAGCCTTTGATACCGAACCCCAATACGCTGAGGAGTCCAAAAAGGTGCAGCGCGATGACTGGATGACCCTGCCGCCAACCCAGGACGGCCTGTCGCGCATAGACCCCACCAAAATGCGTGCGCGCAAATTTAACACGGGCAAGAACGCCGGCGCAGGGGGCGGCGGTGATGGGATGGGCATCTGGACAGAAACGCCGGAGCAGAAATTGAAGAGATTACAGGATGAAGCTATGGGAATCGTTGCGCCTGCGAACACTTCTTCCTCCAAGAAGGAGTCGCGGCGCGTTAAAGAAGACCACGAGCGGAGGAAACGGGACCAGCTAGAAGCAATGCGGGGTCCGAGTTTGGTAGACCAACACAAGGACAAGTCGAAAAAGGCGAAAGAAGAGGAGGATGATCCCAGTAAACGAGGTTTCGATTACGAGAAGGACATGGCTGTTTCTGGAAAACTTTCACACAAGCAAAAACGTGAGATGATTAACAAAGCAAAAGGATTCGGAGACCGATTCTCCGGCGGTAGCTTTCTGTAAAATTCACTGGACCATTTCTGTTACGCGCTACATTCACCCTCGATCATTCCGCAGTGCAATGTGATCATCTTAGGTGTTTTCTTCACAATTGATTTGTGTAATCAGTCAGTGTATAAACACTAGCTAACAGTTGATTTCAGCTAACGTCCTTGACTGGGGGATGTGCACACAGGTAACTATGCAACGTGCTCATAAACTGGATTGCTGAAAAATTCAAATTCTATAGTAATTCTATGATAGTGAAGGGATACAAAAAGCTAATAGCACACTAATTACGCGCGCAGAGAAGAAAAATAGCAAGAGAAAAAGGTCAAAAAATTCAGTACTCGTCCAGTCACAGCGTGTGAGCTACGAATCCAACCCCTACTCACCCCTTGGTGATCACGTCAATAGCCTTCATGCTCATGGTGAAGGTGGGAAGGTTGACGAACGCACCGGGCACACGGGGCCAGACACTCGCGTCGACAACCCTCAACCCCTGCGTTCCCTGGACTTTGAACTCATTGTCAACGCAGTAGTCCTCCTTGCTACCCTTCTTGCCCATGCGGCAGCTCGATGTTGCGTGGTGGCTGAAAGCCTCGTCCCTGATGGCTTGCTCGATGGGCAATCCAGGGGTGGGGTGAATGACTGTGTAAGGGATGCCCGTTGCATTGTAGGCCTTGAACAACATATCAAACGCGTCGGAGATGGCTTTCATGTCAATGTCTGCGTTGTTCTCGAAGAAGTTGAAGTTGATGGCGGGTGCTTGGCGGGGGTCTTTGGAGCGCAGCGTGACGGTGCCGGCTGGGTTGGCGGTTTGCATCCTGACTACCGCTGTGGTGAAATGCGTTGCGTTGGCAGTGGCGTTTGAATATCCCGGGTAAAAGCCTGACGTCGGCCTCGTTGGCATGCTCAGGAAAGTCACGTCCGCATCGTCATCCCACGAAACACTGGTGCGTCCCGTGAAGGTCGCTCCCGACTGCGTCGCATACGGGCCGGACGCATTGCGCTGCCACATCACGAAACAAGGGTCCGAAGAATCGAACCTGTAGGTACAAGGCGAAGAAGCATTGACCCAGGGCTCCGCGGCGACAATGTGTGTAGATGCTTCGTAGTTGTCTTGCATGTAGTTGCCAACGGCGGGGAGGTCGACGACGACGGGGATATCGAATTTCTTGAGCTCTTCTTTGGGACCGACACCGCTGAGTTTGAGGATTTGGGGTGTGTTGAATGTTCCACCGGCGACGATGACTTCTTTTTTCGCATACACTCTCTCGACCACGCCCTTCTGCGATGGGTCGTATCGGTTATCGGCAGAATAGAGTCTGAGATCAAGGAGATAGTGTCAGTATGTGTATGGACCAAGTATCATGCTGTCTGGGACCGAACTCACCCTTCACCCTTCAGATACTCCACGCCAATAGCCTTGGGCAAGCCTCCATCCTTGCACTCCTCGAAAAGGACCCTCTGCGCGAGCGAGTGCAGACTAAGCGACAACGGGTGTCCCGCAGCGATAACGCGGTTGAGGTAGTCCGCGATTCCGCTCCTCGAGCCGGTATTCAAATCCACTGCCATCGGACCGGCAAACATTCCCGCTTCATACCGCTCTGGTTCTTGCCTGTTGATATCTCTGGAGAACCTGCTTATCAAATCTTCAAAATCCGTTGGCCTGTCCCCTTCAATCACCTCAACCTGATTATTGAGGTAGTTGTTCAAGTTGGGTTGCCTAAATTGCTCGAAGTTTCCAGGAGTGCTGATTTGCAAGAAGCCCTCATGGCCGTGTCCGGGGGTGTCGAGGGGAACATATGTCGCGTTCTCGAGCTGCATCAGGTACCCTCTCATCGACGCAGGACCAAACGACGCGTCGCCGGTCACATTGGCAAGGTACTCCCACTCGTTGTCAGGAGACCATTGCGCGTTCATGGCGTTGATCTGCGCGCTGCCGCCTAGCGTAGCACCTCTGGGGTACATTACACCCTGCGGCTCTGCACCTTCGGGCGGATCCAGACCCGCGTAGTACGTGCCGTTCGGGAACCGGTACGCGTACTTTGTGTCGCGGCGGGCCTGCGTAGTGTTGGTGTAGTGCTCGACGAAGAACTGCCACGAGTGTGGCGCGTTCTCGCCCGCGTATTGGACCCGCGGTGCCATGCGCTGGTTGATGTCTGTGGAGTGGTCGCCGCCGGCCTCGACGATGAGGACGCTGTTTCCCCGTTGTGCCAACCCGGCAGCCAGAGGACCACCGCCTGGCCCGGACCCGATGACGATGTAGTCGTATTCTTTGCGGGGGATTTTGCCGCCCAAGGCGAGGCTGCTGCTCAAAAGCAAGACATTAAGGTGTTTGGAGAGCATTTTTGCTCGTAGTGGTTAGGTTGCGTTGGTAACGACAGTGCTTTGTTTAATAATGCAGAAACAAAAAATTGAAAGGAATCGAGCAAATCTAAATCAAAAAACAAAATCTATCCTAAAGGAAAAAAAAGATTGTACAAGTGAAGTTGATTGCTCAGTAGTGTGACTTTTTTCCAACCGGCAGGACGAAGCATCATATTTATACCCACCACAGCAACCCTCAACCACCCCACCGGGCATACGCAAACAAAAAGCCCGCACCCTGAACATCCCATCCGCATACCCGTCCCCCTCCTCAGCTCCGCCTCCCTCCTCCTTCGCATCTCCTCCTCAAAACAACTATCCACCTCTCAATCCAGCCGCTGCACCGCCAAGTCTCGCTTCCTATCCCACTCCGCCAACGTGCCAAGAGGTACATACGAACCTCCCCCCTAACCCTAACTTAACATACTAACGTTCAACTAGTCTAACCCATCAATCTCACGTAAGTAGGTAGCGAGCATAACCCCATGCGGTAATTTTTTTATCCTTCAGCCCCCAATTGTTAAAATAGAGCTCGTAGTTGTTGCTGTTTATGCTGTTGTTATGGGGCGGGGGGATGTAGGGGTGATGCGGCTGGGATTCTTGATCGGCGAGGAACGGGGGGGAGAGGGGTGTGTTTGAGGTTGTGTGGTGAGTGCCGTGACGGACGGGGTGATTAGGTAGGTAGGGGGTGAGTACGTACGAGTCGGAGGGATATGACGGTTGTGGAGTTGGAGGTACGGGATCTGTGAGGTGAGGCTGAGGATTGATCTGGCTTGGGGGAGTGGGGCTGGGCTGGGTTGGAGCCCGGTTTGTGTTGTGGGTGGAGGGGTGTTTTAGGGAGAGGAAGTGGTTGTGGGAAAGGGGGTGGGTTTGGGGAGGTTCATTGGGTGGTGATCAGGTTTAGATATTTCATACAGTGCTAGTACCGCAGTACTAAGTGCTATCCGTACCTACGCATACAAACATGAACATTATATTAATAAAAAAAACGCGGAAAATCAGAAAAAAAAGAAGACGGCACGTGAGCGCTAGACCTATAAAAGCCTGTTCAGTGGGTATGTTGGTGGAATTTGGAGACGGGAATTCGGGTTTGCTATTCGAGGATGGATGGAACATGGCATGGATGGGGTTTGAGGCGAAGGGAAAATTTCCGACGCAAGGCTGGGGTAGGCGCGTCCCATGCACGCGTGTGTCTCTCTCGGGTTCGGGGTTAGGAGATTTTTTGGGTGGTTGTTTTGGATGGGTGGATGACGATGGTGATTGAGTAGCCTGGAGTAGCGCATCCATGCACGCGTGCGTGGCTCTCGGGTTCGGATGTAGGAGATTTTGGCGAATGTTCTGGATAGATGGATAACGATGGTAACTGAGTAACCTGGAGTAGTTCAAGTATGTTATTCCCTCTAAAATATACCACGTGACGCCAAACAGGGCTGATAATTACTGGAAGGAAGCAAGAAGAGTCTGCAACGATTCAATATGATGCATATACTAACACCCCTTTGCGCACATGTGTGTCTCCTTTGCGAACTTCAAACCGGCCTCGGAACTAAGTTCACAAACAGAATGAAGATGCGCGGTATTATGTCCGGCCCAGCTCCGTGAACCTCGTATACCACTTTCTCATGTCTAATTGGCCATGATCCTGGTTGTGAATGTCCACTTCATTCGTCATCCAATTCAGCTTGCATCTCCATTATCCTTCCGACGGCATTTTCATGGGCCGATCTCTCCTCGTTGGTCAAGCCTTCATCTTCAACTTTATTAGCTGGAATTTATGCAGTTGACGCTTGCTTACAAGTCGGTCGACCCCGCATGCTGGTGTATGCCAGTGCTGCTACGCCAACGGCCACCGCCCCAACCGCTACAATCTTCCCAGCATCTGAATAGCTGGTTTCGGATTGTTTCTGGCTTTGGTTGTCGGAACTTTCTGCTTTAATCGAAGAGTGAGAGTAGTGTTTGTGGTAAACATTTTTTTCGTATTTGTCGCCGATATGCAGAGTGTTGCCCGAGAAATTGCGTGACGCATTTCCGGAGAGCTGGGAAGCTCCTTGGTTGCTAGTCGTGCTTGAGGTATGCTTGTTGATGGATGAGTCGGCTGCTTTTGACGTAAAAGCTTTGTTTCTATTCAACCCTTTACCAACCAATGGTGGCTCTGAGCTGCTCCCTGAGACGAAGAACTTAAGAAAACTCATCGTTGTAAATCGGTTTAGGCAATGGATGGAAGATCTGTAGGGACTGCATCGGCGTTCTGTTTGGATTTTATGTGTCGCGGCGTAGCCTTGCTGGACTGCGAGGAGTTGGTCAGCTGCCCACGCCATGCAGCTCGATTGTTCAGGCAGGTGGGGTTCTCGTATTGCATAAATTGTATATAGACAAGCGGTGTGGGCATAGCACGCAATGAGGAAATGGAGGAGGCTTTCATTCATCATTCACCCAGTTTGCGTAATCCTCAAAACTTACAAAAAGCAGAAGAATCTCCACGCTTGAAATACAGACGTTGAAGAGGAAGACCTCGATAATTCATTTCTTGACAGACACAGAACGAGAAAATTGAACTGAGAAATGTTTCAAACAGCATGGGTAGCAAGCGTATATCTGATTAGGATTATCAACATCTATCTGGTTGTCCAAGCGGAAATGGAAGTAATGGAGTCATTTAACAAGCTGCCCGCCATTCATAAAAATTTCCAGCGATTGTTCGAGCAGTTAACATCACTCCATCAGGCATCCCTGAACCAATCAGGTAATTTGAGTCTGCAAGGTCGATTTCTCTTCAAAGAGCGTCTGAAGGACAGTTTCAAGTCGATGCAAGAACTCCACGATAAAATCCATCGCTTGGACGAGATCATAAAGAACAGAGGCTCAAATTTCGACGAGTGGGTCGTCGATTTCGCTGTCAAAAAGTTCTGGGAAGACACCGAGGAGAAACTGGTCGCTGAATGTCTCGAAATAGTGGACGACGTACAGAAAAATGTGCAGACCTTGGTTAACAAAATTATAATTCACCATTGCACAAATACCAATCAAATACCCAGTTCGGGAAGGAATTTGGGGCCAACTTACAGTCATACAGTTGAGTCATCTGCTCTTCATCATCAACCGCAAGGTGGTACCCGAATTACCGAAGCATTGGATGATGAGGAATTCCTGAGGGAGATACAGCAACATTCATCCTATATATGGGACAGGTTGGTTATTTCTGACATGCGGTAGTAGCAAATGCACTAATCCTAATATAGTGAAGCCTGGGAGGTAGAAATCCACAACCAGGTAGGGCACTTGAAATTCAGCGTACCTACTAGGGTCGTCCTTCTTAACTCGGAATGGCCGGGCGCTGGAATATCCATTGCTTTGTGGAACACAGAAATGAAATTCTGCCATTTTCAAGGTGGGCATAACGATACTGTCGATGCTTATAGGAAGTCATCACTGAATCTAACAGTGCAGGGAAGGATGGCTTGCAGCTCAATACCTATGTCACGGACATCCCGTGCAAATCGCGTCATGGTTATCCGTCATCAGTTATCTGGTGTAGAGTTGGAGCCGTATCGTGAACGGCACGAGGAGATGCAGGTCATGCTATCATTCAAACGCGCTAAGGGTAAGTGCTGGGACCACCAGGACAGATATAAGCGGACTTTCAATAAATGATATATCAGATGCAAGAAAGCTTCGGGGTCATGCCCAGGGTTATAGGATTCGTCGAGCAAGGTAAGTAAGTGTGCATGCTAATGGAGCCAAAATGGTGCTGATTAAGATAGTCGGATCATAGCGAGAAATGAGAGTGGAGAGGCGCTGCCTGGGATAGCAGAAGTCATTGACATTGCATCTAATAGTATTTTGCAACATTTTTTTCCAGAGATTAACGGATATCTTCGTGTACTTCAGCTATGGTATTTTCAGAATCAAAGTACGGGGGCAGATCACGAGAGGTGGCTGCATATCAGTCAGTTCCATCCATCGCACGGCCTTGTACATGTGCTCACCTTGATAGTATCACCCCATGTTTTGTACTTGGTTGATCCCAACCGAAGGAAGATCTTGACGGCCGAGAAAGCAGTAGTGCTGCAGAGTGACGGAGATCTTACGGCTCTTGTTACCCAACAAACAGGGATGCAAAGCTCTGATGAAGGTGTGAGCCTTGAGATCGAGTTCCGCAAGACGAGAGATGCTGAACGCACGTTGCGTCTCATTGAGCATTTTCAAGCGAAATGTTCTCAAGAATCATGGGATTCTGACCCAAGTGACCTAACTGAAAGCTAGAAGAACAGATGGGGAGACAGCGATTTCTTTCAAAAATTGGTAAGTGAATAGTCAATTATATCCTTGCTTACATAAGTATGTATCTCATTCAACAATGTACATTTTAATAAACGTCAGCCACTTTCTTTTTTGTTATTCATTTGTCAGTAATTTTTGTTCGGGTAAATTGCCTGCTTAATTCTCAAAATTATATTTGAAAAGTAATGGCTCTTTCGACTCCCGCCCTTCAATGGGGTAGGAAAGTTGTAGACCTTCGGCCCATCAGCTTATTTATGTTTGAAATCTTCAGGGTAATACATAAGAATGTCTACTCAATCAGAAATACATAACCTAGATTAAACTTTATAATCTACTAGAAATACAAAATAACAAATCGCCCAATCTGCTCATCCGAATGAAACACCATACCATTCTCAACAACGCCTTAATTCCCAATCAATCATTTTCTTACGATTTAACCCTCTAGTAAGTGTCGGGAGATGGAACAGCAGCATATGGATAAGATGCACCAGCGACACGACACCTTTTATTCTGCTTGAAGTCAACTAGTATCTAAGTCTAATAGAAAAAGTTGAATCGTGCATAAAGTAGAATAGAACGAAGTAGTTTCCGGACGAGTGAAACTCCGATAGGAAGATGTCGAAGGCAGTGAAAAGTGACATCACGTGATGGGAGACACTGGGATGAAAGAAGCCTAGCGTCAAGCAGCTCGTCCATACATATTCTTGAATTATTGCGCGACATTGGGGGAGAAAAGATGGATATATTATTGGTAGAAATTCACAGAGATGAAGAATTGTGCGTCTTCATGAATGCGCTGTCAAAGAACGCGCGCGTCTCCGCTAGAAAGAACGAGAAAAGCTCGCTAACTATACACGTGTACAGAGAATCAATCAATACAACAAACGAGTCTAAAAATGAGGCGTATTAAGCGCCATGGCCATCAGCAACCCCGAGATCAACCCAGCACTAGGCAACGTAATAATCCAAGACGAAAAGATAAAAGCAATCTGCTTCCAATTCACAGCCCTAAGATCCCAATTGCACAGCGCGACGCCAATAGTAGCGCCAGTGAGGCACTGGGTGGTGCTGACGGGGAGGCCGAGATGGCTAGCGAGCAGGACCGTGATGGCGGCGCCGAGTTCCATGGCGAAACCGCGGGTAGGCGAGACTTGGGTGATTTTGTTGCCGAGCGAGCGCATCACGTTGAAGCCGTAGACCCAGAAACCGAGGCCGAGGAGCAGCCCGGCGACGACGAGGATCCAGATTGGCGTGTCGGCTTTGGAGGTCACGCGGCCGGTTGTGTAGGTGTTGTAACTGGCAACCCAGGGGCCCACGGCGTTGGCAACTGCGGGTGGTTGTTAGTATGAGATGGGCTGTGTAGGTAAGCTGGTATTGAGGGGGTTGTCACTTACCATCGTTGGAGCCGTGAGCGATAGACATCATCATTGCGCTCGCAACCTGCGCGTACGTCCACAGGTGCTCTACTCGGTTGTCGTAGACGATCGCGCGTGCGTGGACCGCCCCCAAGTTCTTCTGCGTCACCACGTCACGCGACACGCCCTGCAAGAGGAGGTATTTGGCCCAGTTGGCAAGCTTCTTGGGGGAGTAGAACGGCAGATGGCTGACGGGTGTCAACCACCGCTCTCTCGGCTCGGGTTTCTTCGCAACGCGGCGGGTAATGGTGTCTCTCTCCGAGTTGAGGACGGGGACTGCGAGGCCAATTGGTGCGCGGTCCACAGAAGATGAGGTACCGTTGCCTTGGCCTTTCACGGCTCCAGCATCGGTTCCGCTTGAGCTGTCTTTGGGGTTGTCCTTGTTCTTTGACTTTTCTAGGTCGTTGGGGGTGTCTTCGACGGATGTTTTCGCGTAGTAGTCAGTGACGACCTGCTCGCCCTTGCCGGGCAAGTAAATGGGAGGGTTCTCTCGGTACAGAAGAGGACCGAGGGGGATGTGCCATGGGCGCATGCGCGCGTCGTTCAAGACCAGGCGGCGATGGAAATAGGGTATGAAGAAGATATAGCTGATAGCCAAGACTCCTCCGGCAACACCTAGGATGATGCCGACGGGCTTTCCGGGTACCATATCTTCCAAAGCTTCGCCGTTTGGCAACTCGGACATGATGAATAAAGCAAGGCAGCCGGCGGTGAAAGCAAAGTACCAAGGAATGAGGCGGAGACCCCACTTCAAGGGTTCCTTCCTCTCGAGGACGGCATATTTGACGGTGCAGAAGAGGATTGCAGAAAAGCCGGCCGAAATGAGCGGAGCAATTCCCCAGGAAGCAGCAATCTGAGAAAGACTGCCACTGCTCCAAGCCCACTTGAGAGGTGTCTGAGCTGCGATACCAGCGCCAGCAAGGGCACCAACAACGGTTTGCGTGGTGCTCACGGGCATACCGTACAAAGTAGCGATGGTGAGGAAAGTCGCGCTTCCGACCTCGGCACATCCCATGACCAGCATAAAGGTTCCGGGAACAGGTTGGAATTTGCTCAGGCCAAAGACACCGCTCTTGATAGTGGAAGTGACTTTGGATCCGAGAGCAACGGCGCCGATGAATTCGGTGAAACAAGCTAGTATACCAGCATGCCACATCTTCAGAGTCTGCGCTGCCACCGATGTGGCATAGGAGTTTGCGACATCATTGGCACCGTTGGAAGCGGATGAGAAGATGAAGGCTATGGTGGTGATTGCGAGAATCCAGTTGTATCTCTGGAGAGGGGGAGCCATGGCGGTTCTTGCAATTCGTGGCGATCGACTGGGTGAGGGATAATCGAGTAGGTAGTAGTCAATGCCAATGCACTGTTTCTTCCCTCGAGGACCCGCTAGATCCTGGGATCAAGTAAAGAGGGAAGAACCGAGAAGTCGTTTTGGATTCTCGAACAGTGAGCACGCTTGCCGAAGCAAACGACATCTTTCTTATATGAACATTTTGATCCATCGAGGCCGGAGCGAACGGCACGCTTGGCATGGCGTGCCATTGTGATGGCGAGAGGTTGTACTAAGAACAAGATCACGAAGGCCGAGTTTTTATTGGGTCCTTTTGGTGGAGCGGGACTCTTGGAAGTCTTGGGCGATTCCACACTAGACCGTCGAGAAGCTGCTTGGCAGCGGTTCAAAAGGAAAAGAGCGTGACCGTTGAGGCGAATCAGACGTTTGCAACGAACAACGTGGGCGATTCTATGGCCGTTGAGAGGAGCGGAATGCCAAGTTGTGTTAAGGCCACCAACGTCTTGGCTTTTCTGGGTGTGAAAAACTAGCAAGAGGGCCCTGGACGTCGCGGCCCGCTTCAAAGTTGATCCGCCCATGCCAAGACTCCACCGCAGGGTATCTTCCGACTACGTACGGCATGTCCGCGACTACTGACAACTCAACGAAGATAGGGTATTCGCCTCCTCAGAAAGCTAGCTTTTATGATGACTCTGATCTCGAATCAGCGTCGAGCACTCTTGCACGCGTTTCACCAGCCAGCCCTACCAGGTGACTAGATATTCATCCGCCGCGGCAGGCAGTGCACTCCATCACCGAGAAATGAAGACTTTTGACGTCACTGTCGGGATGCCGCTTCAGCCTTCATTACTAATTATTGCAATCTTGAAGTTGGAGGTTAATCGCTTACGTCGTGTGTAGGTGCGTTTTCCCATTTTGGCATCTATTCGAAACCCCCGTACAAAGTACCCCACACATCACAGGTACAAAATTAGCTCGATGCAGCCAGAATGGTGTCAATACATGATCAGGGTCTCCATCTGCAACGCTACGTGGTGTCTCGACACTAGACGACCAGGTACCTGGGGCCCAACCCGCAGTAGCGATGAAGCTTTGTACTCTCGCTTGACCAATCTCAATTTCATGACGACTACCTACGCTAAGTAGATCCACTGCTTCTGCTTCATGGGGACCTTCCAAGTCCGTGGCAGCGCCAATTCCTCGGGAGTTGTGACCTGATCGCCTGCCATCATCTGCATGCCTCATTACTTGGCTTGCCACTTATCCCACGACGTCCCTCAGTGACTGCTGTACCAACGCAGATGCCAATACTTCCATCTCAGCGTTTTGCTTTTGTTTGGATATCTTCCTCACATGGTGTCGAAGTTGCTTTATTCCACCGAGTCCTTTGGGCACCGTCATGAGTTGATTGCCGAAGCGGTCATACGCTTCTTTCAAGACGCAGAGAGGGACTTCATAGGATGAGCTAATCCTCAGGTAGGAAGCCTTGGGCAATACGGTGGGATGAATTATTCGCATATTCCAGTAAATTTCCTCTGGACCATTCTGCAGCTTAATCTGGATATCGAACTGCTGCTTCCGTGTGGGCGCTATTGGAACGCATTCGTCAACAGGGCCACGCTGCGATGTGATCTGAAATGTTTTCGATACTGATCAGTTTTTGTCGCTGCACAACTATCTGGACATCTTACGGTCATGATATTCACGTAGCCCAGTCGTTGTGCCCAGTCGAGAACTAGCACCATATGACGAGTGACAATTTCCGGAACATCTGGACAGACTATTCCTAAGTCATATTCCGTCCTGCGAAAAGTGTATATTCTTCCTTCAACTTTGTTGCGCGGAGGCATCGGTTGTATTTTGTTGTTGATGATTTGGACGGTTGCCTCATAATACTATGCGATGAGCAATTTATACATGTCTTGGACGGTTGCCTAGAGACGAGGGGGCAGTGTTCACGGCACAGCACAGCTGTAGATGGTCTACTCCAAACACGCGTGCAGTGGGCTGAAACAGTCTGAATATGATTCGCTAAAGCTCGCTGCAGCGAGACGCGCACCTATTTGAGTTATATACTAAACACCAGCACCATGTATTAGCTAACAACTATTAAAAACGGCAGGTATTCCTGCGCTACATTACTACAAAATCCACACATGCTCGACTGGCTTTACCACGCCTTGCGCCTTTTCGAAACCTCACTCAAGTACAGAAACGTTTATAGTTGAGCAAACTTCTTTCCGTTGACAGCTGGTTCCGCCAACTCGATCAAGAACTTCTCAGCCTTGCCCTTCTTGACCAGAAATGAGGGAGCCGCGACACCCATGATCTGGCCAACGCCTCCCTTCGGACCAATGGGAACGAACAGGGCGTTCATGGGCTTGAATTCTTTGATCGTAGGTCCCGATGACCCGAATCCAGGAACAAAGCTGAGGAGACCACCCGAGCTCGACTTGTGCCCGAGTTTCTGCGCCAGTTCAACCGCAAAGTGCGAGGCAGCAGTGGCAACCTGGGCATCGAGCTCGATGGCTGTGTTCAAACTCCCTGCGACGATGTCGCCCAGGACGAAAATGCTCGATACGTCTGATTTGCCGTCTCCGGTGGGCTTGAAGGCTTTGTCGACCTTGATCCGGCCGGTTTGGTCGAGCCACGACGCAGGAACGAAGCTGTTGTTGATTGTGGAAGCGCCGCGAGCATCGATAAAGACATCTACCGTCTTGGATGAGCCATCGCTTAGCTCCACGGTGGTGCCTGATTCCGCTGGCTTTGTGTCCTTGACACGCACGTTTGTGAGGGTTTCGATCTTGTAATCTGCGAGTTGTTTCTTGGCCTTTGAGACTACACTCGTGCCGAGCTTTTGCCTCTCTAGTACATCCCCTCCAGCAACGAGAGTGATCTTGGCGTTCGGGAAGGCGAAGGCGATCTCACCAGCAGTTTCCACGCCGACGGGGCCGCCACCAGCGATGAGTACGGTTTTGGCGTTGGGCAAGCGAGTTCGTGTTTCCTTGAATGCCTCAATGGTCTTCTCGTGGCTGTCGTGCAGTGTCCAGAGGGGACTAGCAGACGTGGTCCCGGTAGTGATGAAGAGCGTGTCATAGTTCAATGTCTGCTTTCCACCACTAACCAGCTCCACTTCGACAACGCGCTTGCCGTCGGTGTTCAGACCCACCGCCTTGCCCTGAATAAATGTGGTTGCTTCGCCGTACTGATCAAAAGCTTTTGTCAAAGGCTTGAACAGCTCGCTATCAGGGATCGCGTTTTCCTTGGTGAGCGCACGCGGCGCAGCGATTTTGAAGAAAAAGTGCGTATTGGGCGACACGACTGTGATGTGGAACCTGAGCTCCGCATCGAGCTTCTCGAGGCCGGGGAAGACCTGGCGGTGCAGGTAATGCGTGACGTTGACACCGCCAAAATTGGCTCCCAGGACAACGATTTCGTGCGTGGATGGCGCCATTTGTCGTATCGATTGATCCCTAAAAAAACAATGCTGCGAGCTATTGGAAGAGAGGAATACGACAATGGCTTGTGCCTTATAACTGGAGGTCGAAGGGATCGAGGGACGAAGCTTAGTGAGCTGCGCTGAGGATGCAGCACGTTATCGCGCGACGAAATTACAAAGCATCACGGATGCCGGAGCTTCGTTGGAGCGGGTGGGTGTGGCACAGTTTTCCTGGGGGGATGGGGCTTGACGGCAAGGCTGCCTCTGCCAATAAGATGGACCCTTTTTCGCGCGTCTGGACCAGGAGTCGGACGGGACCCACGTTGGAGACTCCACAGTTCCCGCCCCCGACTCAGGGAACGAAAGTCTGGCACGTGTCTGGTTACCAAAGCACGCATGCGCTGACAGACACACACTACACTACACAGACCGTCTGCACATGCATCTGGGTACATGGATTGGAGCAAACATGGCTAGGGAACAAAACTTTCCGGCGAGATGTGCGTCGAGTTCGGTACAAGTCGATCCCTGTCGGACTCCGAAGATCTGTGCAGGGGGAAAGGGAGCTGCTAGCTTACTGTAGGGTCCCCTTCGGCAGCTGAGAGCCATAGTGAACCGCAATTGGAAGTGGTCTAAAAAGAAAAAGACAACCCGAGAGACACGAATTGAGGAAGAACACCCTGTTGTCATCTCGTAAGATGACTTGACCGCATGTCTATTTCTTTTTGATTGTGAATATGCGCATTACTTTTGGCAACTCGGGCTGCTTTGTTGTTCGCTGCTATTCTACACAACGATGAAGGAATCGACGTCATTCAGCCGCTTGTTTTTGTCGCATTTCGACAATTATTCTCGTTTACTTGAGACACCCCGTGCGATTGTTCTTGATGGGCATAGCTTGCGACTTGCAGATGTTGTTGCCGTTGCGAGGTATATTTAGCGTCGCGACTCTGGAATATGCGCTGGTTTAACTGGATATAGGCATAACTTGGTTGCTTCTCTCTCGGAAATTGCTATTCAAGACATAAACGCAAGCGCCGAGGCTTTGCAAAAGAGTATATCCAACGGTGAAATTATCTATGGTACTTGAGGAATTTAAATATCAGAGTACAAAATGCTGGGCTAAAAATCATAGGCGTCAACACTGGCTTCGGGGGCAGCGCCGACACACGTACTCAGAAAATCGAAAACCTCCAGCGCGAGATAATCCGAGGTCTCAATTATGGAATCCTTGAAGGAGATCGTTATTCAACTCCATCTGCATTGGTTGATCGCAACCCGAGGCTTATGCAACGTTTCACAGACACGCTTCCCATCGACACTCAGTCAGGTAACCAGATGCCAGAGTCGTGGGTCCGCGCAATGTTGCTCATTCGCCTCAATTCCCTCGTCAGTGGCGCTTCTGGTGTCTGTCTACCCACTGTCGAAACGTTATTCAAGCTTCTTCAAGAGAATATCATGCCGTTGGTCCCACTCCGCGGCAGCATTTCAGCGTCGGGCGACCTGAGCCCCCTTTCATACATAGGCTCGACTATCCAGGGCAAGCCAAACATTCTCGTCATGACCGGTGACAAGGCCGAGCGACGTGTGTCTCGAGCCGACATAGCCCTCGCATCAAAGTCCATCCCAAGAATTCATCTCGGGCCAAAGGAAGGCCTCGCGATCGTCAATGGCACCGCGGCATCCACATCCGTAGGCGCCCTCGCCATGCACGAAGCCATGTGCCAGGTGTCTCTAGCCCAAATCCTCACCGCAATGAGCGTAGAAGCTCTCCTAGGAACGGACGAAAGCTTCGACCCTTTCTTCTCCCACGTGCGTCCCCACCCGGGTCAAACCGATACCGCCAATACCATCTTCCGCCTTCTGCGCGGCTCCTCTTTGGTGCAACGCGGCGATGGATCAGAAAAATCTTCGTTACGACAAGACCGATACTCCATCCGCACGGCGCCGCAATGGTGCGGGCCGATCCTCGAAGATTTCACCCTCGCACACGACCAAGTAGTTACAGAGCTCAACTCCGTTACCGACAACCCGCTTATCGACATCACGGGACCCGAGAACCGTACCATCCATGGTGGCAATTTCCAAGCCAAATCCATCACTTCCGCCATGGATAAGATACGCCTCGGCACGCAGAGTATCGGAAAAATGCTCTTCGCACAGTGCACCGAACTCATCAATCCAGCCACCAACCGCGGACTCCCACCAAACCTCGTTTTCGACGAGCCCAGCGAGTCCTACATATGGAAAGGAACAGACATCATGATCGCAGCATTGGTATCCGAACTAGGCTTCCTCGCAAACCCCGTAGGAACCCACGTGCAGTCCGCGGAAATGGGGAATCAGTCTCTTAACTCTCTCGCCCTCATCTCAGCACGCTACGCACTCGATGCGCTCACTGTATTGACGCAGTTGTCATCCGCGCATCTCGTTGCGCTGTGTCAGGCGCTTGACCTCCGCGCGATGGACGCGAGGTTCCTTGAACATTTGGAACGAGATTTGCAGCATGTGTTCCAGTCAAACCTCGCGTCCAACATCTTCGATGCGGCGAAATCTACAGCGGAGTCACCTCACCACTGGAAACAAACCTGGAAAATCTTCACAGGGCGCTACACACAACTCACAACCTCCAACTCCCGCGACCGCTTCGCGACGGCCATCGCAGCGACCTCATCATACCTCCTACCCCTCCTCGACACAACCAACCCCTCCGCTCTTGGCTCTCTCCAAACCTGGACAGAAGCCGCGACGCAGTGGTGCACCGACGCCTTCCTGGCCAACAAAAACATGTATTTCGCCAACCCAGATGCGACACCGTATTTAGGCGTCGCTTCTCGGAAAATGTATGCCTTTGTGAGGAAAGAGCTGGGGATTCCGTTTATCAGGAATGATTCGATTGCTACGCCGAGAGAGAAAGAGGTGGGGGGCGGGGGCTTGGGGAAGGGGATGGGGATGGGGGAAGGGAGGTTGGGGATGACGATGGGGGATGTGGTGACGGAGGTTTATCGGAGTCAGAGGTGTGGTTTGCTTTATGGAGTTGTTGCTGAGTGTTTTAGGGTTGTGGATGGTGGGGATGGGGGGGAGGGGGAGGGGGAGGCTTGAGAGGGGTTTTGGGTGGGTGAGGGTTTTAGTTGTATTATTTTGAGTCAAATACTCTCTGTGATGATTTTTTTATCTTTTCATCTTATTTTGAAGAGCTTGATGCATAAAAATCTTCTACCTATTCGATCAACTAATTACAACATCGTCGCGCTATAGAGGGTGATTATATACAGGAAGTACAATAAACGACATACATGACCCCAACCAGACTATTTCCCCGACTCATAATATGCAAAGTACGGTACTACAAACAAGACAAAAACCCCGCATAATCCTTCCAACTACATAAAAAATTCTATCGCAGGACCCCAGCAACCACGACCCTCCAACCAAACCCTAATACCCCACCACCCTCTCTGCACCTCCCTCATCCTTACGCGAAGTAACCGTCCACGCCGTCTGCACACTAACCTGCATCTTCTCCTTCCCCCTCGACAACCCACTCTCCCTCTTTCCCTCCAAATTCTCCAACCTTATATACCCCGCATCATCCCCTCCACCGGCACCGACAAGCGGCTTCCCATCAGACACGCTCCCAATTTCAGTCTCGTGACCCTTATTCGAGAAACGCGACCCCCATGGCGACTTCTTGTACGAGCCGATAGTGTCGTTGGTCTGGCGCGGGCTGCTCGCGAATGCGGTGCCGGATGCTGAGCCCGTCGTGATAAGGAGGAGTAAGGGCCGCAGCTGCGGTAGACACCCGCATACGACGGCGATGTTGAGTTCCACACACGTCCAGATCTGCGGGTCGATGAAGACCCAGGTCACGTCTGGGTTGGCGATGTTGAGGGATACGAGGAAGACGAGGCGGGTTATTGATACGGCTGTTACGCTATATTATATCTCTTCATCAGCGAAAACTGGTGTGAAAGGTGGAGGTGGAGGGTTGGGGGGTTGAACGTACAAGATGCCTAGCAGGAATATACCGGATAACGACACCTTTTGACGCAGCTCGAGGTGCAAGGTCCAGATTGCTGGGAGCGGAGCGAGCATTAGGAGGAGGTCGGTGATGATGTTGGGCGTCGAGTTGCCGTAGAAGAATTTGTAGCTGTCGACTGTGCAGTTGGCTTGGATGGTTTTGTCCCAGAAGCCTTTGAGGGGTCGGCACTGGGTCACTACAATAATAAACTGTAACGAGACGTTATTACATTGAATATTTTGTTAGGTGGGTGGGGAGAGCTTACCACGGCAGTACCCCACATACTCACGACCACCGCGAGAGCAATAATAGATCTTCGCACCAAAGTGTTCATTTTAAAGAGCCGCCAGTAAAACGCGAGGATGGAGAACTTGGCGAAGACGATGGTACCAGTGTAGCATATTTCGGCGATGAAGAGCGACTTCAGGAAGACTGTGACCACGACGGGGATACGCTGCGGTGGCTGGATGAAGATGTGCTTCCCGAAGTCGTTAAAGATCATGTACGTTAACGTCACCCATGATACAATGGAGGTAAAGATGTAGGCGGGTATCATGAGGTAGTCATCCCACCAGAGATTGGCCTTTGAGATGCGGCGGCAAATGAAACGCAGCATGATTGCTGCTGTTGCGAGAGCCCATGTTGCGCTCACGGAACCTTTGCACTTGGTCAGTTTCCATCTTTGCCCTTCAGTTGTGGTTTCGAAGAGGTAGGTATATTGACGACCTCACCGACCCACTCACCTATGATTTGGGGCTGCTTATCGTCCGCCAGATTGATACCTGGTGGAAGTCCCGCCATTTGATCAACAAATTAGTTAATAATAACTGTACGGCAATGATTCAGAGGCAATAAGGAAATGAAAGGCAAACTTCGTGCCGTATGTGAATGCGGATATGGGGTTCGTACTACGTCTCTTCTGCACTCACCTTCCACAATAATATATAAGAGCTGTTTTGCAACCACTAGTTGACACGAGCGAACCACCATAACAAGGGCATATTCGTATCTCCGCCTAACTAAGTTCTAGATTCCCCAATTCTGGCAGCAATGTAGTATTCCAGCATGTAAGCAACCGAAGCTTTCACCGTCGTACCCAACACCGACGGGATTTCCTATTTTCGTACTCTCTACTTGTGCTCGATGCGGTCACGGTACCTTACTAGCCTTTGTTTATGCCCTCTACACGATGCATGGAGGTGTAGGTCAGATGTAAGCACGCCACGCCGCAAGCCAATAAAATGTTTTAGATAAATTGAACTCTATCTCCCAGCGTTTTACAGATACGGCCCCCATCACATCCTGCCAGAAATACCCTACCGTGCCACGCGACAACAGCTCCATCAATCATGCAGATCAGCAGAGGCTCGGCAGCTTCGCCTCAGGGCCGTTTGCTTTATTATGCCTTGCTGCTTCTGCCCTTTTTCTTCCAAACCTCGTTGCAATTCTCTTTCAAGATGTCGTCGCTTCCCACCATTGTCGTCATCCCGGGTGCCTGGCACAGTCCCCAACACTACACTCCTTTGTTTGATGCGCTCCGGGCTCAGAAGTACGAGGTTGTGTCGGAGCGTCTTCCTAGTGTTGGTTCACCCGCTCCCCTCGATCAGTCTGTGGCCAAAGACACTGCTTTCATCAGGGACTGGCTGCTTCTTCCCCAACTCAACAGGGAGAAGGATGTCCTTCTTGTCATGCACTCTTATGGTGGCTGCCCTGGAGCTGCTGCCGCCAAAGGTTTGAGCAAGGTTGAGCGTCAAGCTGCTGGGAAGAAGGGAGGCGTTGTGGGATTGGTCTTCATGTGCGCCTTCGTGGCCACTGAGGGAGCTTCCCTGAAGAGTAGTCTCCCCGGTGGTGTCTACGACCCCTGGGTCCTCGTGAACGTGAGTACCAATCCATGCAACCAAACCGACCCATTCGTGCACGATAAACTAACCTACCCCACTTTTCCTTGATAGACCCAGACCGGCCAAACCACCGTCGACAACCCCAAAGACATCTTCTACAACGACGTCTCCGACGCGCAGGCCAGATGGGCTATCTCGCTTCTTCTCCCTCACGCCGAGAAAGCGCTGTCTTCCCCCAGTGGCCCTCCCGCCTGGTCCGACGCTATCTTCAATGGCAAGCGTGCATACATCCAGACGGAGAACGACCGCACTATTCCCTTTGTGGCACAGGATGCTATGGTCGCTTTCAGCGGGGTTCAATGGGACATCACGAAGCTCCAGTCGGGCCACAGTCCATTCTTGAGCCACACCAAGGAGGTTGCTGATTTTGTGGTTGCCAAGGCGAAGGCTTATGATAGTCGAGTAAAGTGAGAGGGGGCATCTGAGGTGGATTGGATCGACGCATGCATTGTTTCTGCGGCGTCATTATGCTAGTGCGGATTTTCTCGCCCTCATGTACATAGTGGATGGTTCGTAGTGCAGTGATCCGCCAATGATATAATTTGCTCCGAGCATCAGCCATAATCACTATTATTACCTAAATTCCTGCAACTTGGAACCAATATCTGTTGCCGTGAATAAACATGTTTCGGACGTTGTTCCGCATCGAGGAACCGAATCGTGGTTGACCGACTTTACAACCCCGAGGACCGACTCAAGCAACGGTTATAGAGGTTGAACTAACGGCTCAGTCCTCAGGGCCAAGCTAGTGTATCTCAGTTCACCACGTTGAAGTCGGCAGTGTTGCAGTCTATTGACCACGAAAGGTTAAGCGTCCATGCATGCAAGGCGCCGTACATATAGATTAAGCCATCGGATACCGCACGCCAGGAGGTTCAGCTTCACTACATTTCTATTCCAGTAACAATCTAGACCAATCTTCTCAACTTAATGCAATAAGTTAAGGGATTAGTAAGTGCAAAGGGTCCCAAATACGACGTTGATGTGGTAACCCCTGTAGCAATCACTCCGGTATGTAGTGGGTGGACCTCCACACTCTAAAATCTTACAGATGTGAGATTAGTACCTTTGTAGGAATGAGCAGGAAACAGTCTCTCGGTAATGATTTGAATGGTAAACGCCAAATGTAGTAATTCGACGGCATTCTTAGAGGCAGGGATGGAAGACGTGAGGCGGAAGTTTGGTACCAATACGACACCCTCACATATAGCGAACATTGAAAAAGCGCCACGCAGGAAAAGCGGTCCGGAAAACACAGAAAATGACCTGATTTGTTGTTATCAAAGTTTGGGTACGACGCGCAGTGAGATGGGGCGCTTTAAGAAACAGTACTTACGCACTTCACCAAGTTCGTAAAGTTATGGTACGGACTTACGCTACCGCTATTAGGGACGGTACAATATGCCTTCGAGTTACTCTCGCATACCTAACGAGTGCGTGATTTACATAAGTCTTACGACCGCAGTGGTGCCGCTCGCTTACGTATTAATTCCCTTGCCAAGCTAGCAACCCGAGCAATTCATTAATTCCAGATGCAAGACAGTTGAATTAGCACGTGGCTTCGCCCCAGATCTCAGGGTACCCACCGGGGTTATACGTTACGAAGTGAGTTAATCGGCATTCGTTATTAGTTATGATCACTCACCAGGCCGCACAAGGCCAAGGGATAATGTCGACAATCAAAAATACTGCTACACCGGTAACTGATGTCTTCATATGCATGTTGAACATAGACGAGCCCCGACCGCTATTCCTTGTCAATCGGAATATCAGTGGTCAGATTTCTACCCTGCCCGCTTTCCTAGGATAAGCTACGGGTTTGATTCTTTCCCACGTGCTTGCAAACCAGGATCTTACACATCTAATCAGGGCCAATCCTTCGAGCCTCCAGATGTCTCTCTACGCTTGCGCACTCAACTCCGATTTGTGTTTCTTGGCGCTATATAGCTTTTACTTGGCCAGGCGCTAAAGTGGACTAGATATACGGGATGAGGGGGCGGCACGAGCGGGTTAGGTGGGGAAGCCGTTACCCCCTGTACACCAAGTTCCCGGGGGATTTCAACCTAATCCCTATCCATCTTTAGCCTGAACCTGATCACCAGCTTAGTTTATACAGGCGGTCTGGTAGCAGATACGGCCCCCGATTTGACGTTCGTGCAAAAGTTTGTTGTAGACGGTAGATTTTGGTTATCTGAAGTATTTTTAACTATTGCGTAAGTCTAAGAATAGAGTCACTGTTTTGGGTTTGAACACAGGTTAAGAGCAGTTTTCAACTCTACGGGACTGTGATCAATTGTACCATGCATAGAAAATAGCGCACTATTACAACAACAAATTAAAAATCGATGGTACTTTCTATGGGCTGACATCGTGGCTTCTCGAATTCTTAATCTATACATCTGTGACCAAAACCCCACACATCCGAGGGTTGAAGCGGAACTCCTTTAAGTTCAAGAGTCAACCCCCACCCATGGTTCTCCCCGCAAACTTGATTAATAGCTTTCGGGGTAGGCAACCTCAGCCTCACGCTTGTAACTTTCAGGATAGGCGACCTCCGCTTCACGCTTGTAGCTCTCGGGATATGCTACTCCAGCCTCACGTTTGTAACTCTCTGGATAAGCAACCTCGACTTCACGCTTGTAGCTCTCAGGGTAGGCAACTGGATTCATATCGTTAGCATATACTTTGCATTGAATGTGGGGGAATTACCCTCTGGTTTGGCAACAGGGGCAGCCGAGACCACAGTTGCGAGCGTGATGGCAACCACAGAAGAAAATCGCATGTTGAATAGTGATTTGATTAAGCAATACTCGTGAGGACAAAAGAATTTGTATGAGGCTGTTGGAGGTATCTCAAAAAGATGAGGGGCTTTGATCGGATAGTGACAGCATTTTCAACGGGCGAGTTACTTCAGATATTGAAATACAAGACCCACAAGCAAGTATCGGAGTTCAGCTCCAGTCCAGAACCTACAGAACATTTTGGTTCACCGCCATTGATGTATAATTCCGAGCTTTCCAGGGGTCAATTACCCATCTGGATTGCATCAGCATGCTACAGTCTTGTTGCTGGAAAACACTGCAGAGGCCCCACTGGGGCACATGCACTGTTCTCAGTCTATGATGGCACTGAACATTTGTAATTCCTCGTGTAACCGAAGTCCGAGACACAGACCCTCTTGGCGGCACACGCTACACTGACGGGCGTTCATGTGCGTCTGGATATGTATAGAAAAAGCCGGTGCCCAGGCTGGTTAAGGTGGTGTAATAACGCCACCAGAGGCTTTATTGCAAGGTTCGTATGATACACTCAAGAGCCGCACCAACTGTGATCCCCCGAAACTGGACTTCAGTCAACAGTTGACACCGCCTACCCTGTGGTAGTAAAACTTGTTCCCAACTGTGACATTTTGACTTTAGGGGCTGGCGACACTCTACATTAGGTCTGGTCTGCACATGTCAGCAGCCATGTATCCTCTAGCATCCGTTTGTCCGGTCCCTAGTTATGCGTGACAGTCATTTTCTTTTGAGCATGCTCTCTCAATCGACAATCGTGGTTTTGTGAGTGAAACGGCAGCACAACCATGTTTTTCACATCCAGGAAGAAGCCCAGGTACTCGTACGCCAGTCTCTCAGGTGACAGTGAGGATGGGACTCAAACTGGCTCACTTAATTCATTCTCTCGTCCAGAATTTTGTCAGCCTTCTTTTCGTTTCCCACAATGTCTTCACCTCTTTTTCTACTCCCTAGTATTGCTGCTACTAGGTTTCGCCGTTGGCTCCAAGTATATGCAGCACAGCCTGAGGTTTGAAAATCCATTATCCCTCGAAACCAAAAACCGTTTATTCGAGCACGTATACGTCTATGGGGGAAAGTCTTCAAACGAGAGTGACGCTGCCTGGAACGCGTTAATGCCTAAAAGAGGCGGATTTTTCAACCATCCGAAGATCGCACCTGAACGATCTGCATATGCAGTGTTCCATCAGTTACACTGTCTAGTGAGTTCTTTTCTACTCAGTCAAGTATGGCAAATATCTCTAACAAACAAAAGAACGCCCTTCGAGAAGCATATTGGACAACTTTGGACGCAGCCGCCTCGTCAACGGCATTGAAGATAGAGGATATTTCATTTGAGATATCTCCAAAGCATATGAATCATTGTATCGATCTTTTACGACAGACCCTAATGTGTAAGCCGGATTTAACTGTCGAAGTTAAGAATTCAACCTTGGGTGGTGTCACAGGCTTTGGGACTGTGCATCAGTGTCATAGCTGGGATCAATTGATGCATTGGGTGGGGGAGTGGGAAGACGTTGGGGCGCCGTCGCACAACTCTAGTGAAGGCGGTCACGCCCCTGGCCATCATCATGGATCTTGATCGGATCAGTCTATAGATTCTGAAGATTGTAAAACATGTGAATGCGACTTTTATACACGAAAACAATTTGTCTTCTTCTGTGCATGTGTCACGAATATGAATCTAGTTTCATCACGTTACAAAGAAGAGAACAGTACTAAGATGAATTTAATTTCTCGCTATAAGGTCTTTCCGCCCTATTCATCAGTGAGAATGGATAGTTTCATGGATATCTTCATTCGTACGCCCGTTCAGCAGTGGGTTCTTCAATCGCTTCATCTCGTCCTCACTCACCACTCTCAATTTCGCTGCTTCCATAAAAGCATCCCAATCCACGCAACTATGCGTCGATTCGCTCACATTGAACATGGGTAGACTAGTTGTGGGATGCCATATGAAGGATGTGAGCGAGGTATCTGGCTGACACATAGCTCCCTGGCGTAACAGCTCAATGCAGTGATGTACGTGTCCTCTGTCTTCCCTGGAAACTTCCTCTGTTCTATTGCCCTGCTCGGCTCGCTCGAAAGACTCTCGGATCATTTTCTGGAGAGCCAAACTGTCAAATTGGTCGTACTTGGGTTCGTACTGGCGTCATGGGAAACTCACTACGCAGTGTAGACTGTGGAAGATGCCAAACCATCCCAAATAGCCGCCTCCTTCCGGCAGAGCTACTGAATCTTGGTTTACTCTGGCCAACTCATCCTGTGTAAAGCGCATATTCATTGGCGTGAGAAGATTATCCCAAGCTTTGTTCAAAACATCTGCAGGTTTGTCGCCCGCATACCTCGTCTGCGAAAGATTGTGGAACGTTTTTTCTGTGTAGGAGAAATCTACCGGTATATTGTGTTTCGAGCCTAAGCAAAATCAGAAAGCTGAAAGGATTTCTTTGCGACAAACTTGCCATGATTCTGATATTTGCATCGTTCACCGTCGAGCTGGCTAGTAACGAGAAGGATATAAACGATGGTGTAACAGATTATGATTCCACCATGCACACAAAGAGTGCGTTTCCATGAGCATCCATTAGATGGACTTTTGCTGTAGTTGTCACAGGCACATGAATCATAGTCCTCTTCATCGCTTCTGAACTTCGGTAGAAACGGTTCACTTTGGTTGGAATGCATTTTACCCAACGTAAAATGGTCACTGTCAACCACCTTCTCAGAAGTTAAGCAGTCCGCAAAACCTGCAAAGATACATTGGCGCCAACAACACCGTCTGAAAATGCGGGTTCCGATACCAGTCAGCCTGGACGGATTATGTTCTGAGCTTTTGGCAAGTATGGACGACTAAGACTTCGTCTGTACCCTATTTCTCGTATGATGAGCCAAGTTACGATAAGGTAAGCACTAGTCTTATCAATAATCAAGCGCGCGACAAGGGGGCCCGGGGCCGCAATTTAGCACTGCTTAGGTCTTAGTGGGGAGCGGGGGAAGAGGGATAAACTTGGACTATTGCATACCGAAGCACGTAGACCAATAAACACGTAATATCACCAGCACGACCGGGTTGGCCCTGTGATTGGCGCAAGATGCCGTTCACACTGCAGATAGTACCCACCCCGAAACGCTATCTCAACCATTCAGTCGCAGCTTCGATTAAGAAAAGTAAAATACACTGGTACGCACGCATCCGCTTGGATGGCGTAGCTGTGCGCCTTGTCCTGAAGTGAGTCACAACACCTCATCTTTTCTTCAAGTTCTTTACAAGGGATATTATGATAGAAAGCGTATCAGAAAGCTGCATTCTTGGACCATTTCCAACCAACGAGCGAAAAAAAAAAAAACACCTAATTAAGCTCCCGTGAAAGCAACTTTCGCCCCATTTTTACTTTGGGTCGATAGAGTGTACTGCTCCTGGAACTCCCATACCGGATCCCGATTCTTCAGACCCTTGAAGGTTTGCAGGAATCTCACAATTGTGTATGATGCTTGTGTAATGGCCATTTGCTGGCCTATACACACCCGGGGACCACCCGAGAAAGGCAAATAGACCCAGCGAGGCGGCTGGCCATTGACCCAGCGCTCGGGCTTAAATTCCTCGGCATCTTCGCCAAATAAATCTTTCCTTCGGTGCAAACTATAGAAACTGACAGAAAAGATGTCACCCTTTCGAATGTGAATAGATGCATCGCCTGTGCTCCCTCCACCAGCAGGCAGTGTTGTATCGCTAAGCGCAATACGAGAGGTGTTGCCGATGCTGGGGTTGAGGCGCAGCGTCTCGGTGATGACAGCCTGCAGGTATTCCATGGATCTGAGAGTCTCGTATGTGATTTCTAGACCAGGCGGCAATTCTAATGTTTCTGCGCGAAGCTTGTTCCAGACGTGAGGGTGCCGAGCGACGTTGAAGAAGATGTTAGTAAGCGCCACACCGGTCGCTTCATGCGCTGGCAAAAAAACGTTTAGCAATTCATTGCGAATCGCTAGTCGGTCGGACGTCTCTTTCAAAAGCTCACGGGCCAACACGTAGTGCTTCTGCCGTGGTTTGTTCAGGTCTTTCTCTGCCCGTGCAATTGCGTCGATCTTAGCGTCGACAAAGCCGTGAACGGTCTTGCATGATGCCCAGAATCTTGGATCCCTAGTGAATATGTTCCACTGCGGCAGTTGCATCCTCTTTCCTAGAGTCATCTGCCCATAGTTCATAGCTTTGAGCCAAGCCTCATTTTCAGGCGTTGGATTTCCCAGCATGTCCAGTGACTCGCCGAATAACATTTCTGAGGCGGCGTCCAGAGCCATCCTGGTGAATAGAGGGCGGAGATCTACTGTTGATCCATCTCTAGGAATACTGTCAAGTAACTTTTGAACGTGGACTTCTAATGAGGGAAGGTCCGAGATTTCCTTGCGAGAAAAGGCTGGGCGCAAGAGGGCCCTGGAATGCTCCCAACGTCGTCCGTCTATACCCATAATTCCCCTGCCTATCAAAGGCTCAAACGAAAACAACCTCAGAGGCTCCACACCCCAGCTCTCGAAGTCCGTTGACATGACTGCTTGTATATTTCGGGGTTCAATCGTGTGGATTTTTCGGCTTCCGTAGAACTTGCTGGAAAAGGTAGGGCCATATTGCTCATGCAATTCGCGTATTGAGGCATTTCGCCGGTCCTTCTGAATATTGACTATTTGTGCGTATACGAAATCTAGCCCGAAAATCCAGTCTTTCTGTGGGGGCGAAGGGGGCTCTTTGCAGTTGAGCCTTTTTGACGTTCTGTAACGGGTGAATGCTCTGTATGAGACTCCGAGAATGTAGATAGAGAGTGCAAAAGCGATGCAGTACACAATTTTCATGATAGTGACCGAAGCCATGACTGCTCCTGACAACATAGAATGGCTGCTGCTCAGCATGATCAGGTGAACGTTATTTCGAAGTTTGGTTGGTTTTAGAAGCCCAAGTCGGCAAGCTAGCATGTAATTTATACATAGTAAGGCACACGAGCTTCTTTAGCTTTGCGTTACTAGGGCTGACAAGCTACCATGCTGGATTATTCCCCAGCGACGTTTAGTGGAATCTTGCAAACACGCACCACGCCACTGGAGCCTCTTTAGAATCAAGCAGAGCTGAAAAGCGTTCGGTCCCCGAGAGAAGACGGGTAACTATCTATAGCACACATCGAAGAAACGGGGATGGCTGACATGTGACCTAAAATTCAGTTTGTGCGTTGTGACGTACCGCTCGTTCTTGAGACCAATTGACCATTTTGGAAAACCATGCGCTAACATCAAGTCCATCGCTACTGCTATCACATCAACGAAATGGTTACCACAAGTGACGATCAATACATCCTCGGGCGCAGTTTTGCTTCATCGTCACGCCTCAATTTATCCCACTTCCTTTGGAAACACATCCTCGGTTTCAATATCGACCACCGCATCCCTACATCTGGTCTTCGTATGATAGCAGATGTTGCAACGGGGACAGCCATCTGGCCCCTCGACGTTTCTTCTGAACTACCTACCGCAGAAGTAGATGCATTCGACATTGCGCTGGATCAATGTCCACCAAAAGAGTTTCTGCCGCGCATACGAAAACTCGACATATGGAACATCTTCGAGGAGCCTGATAAATCGATGATCGAGCGCTACGATATCGTACATGTCCGACTTATTATCTTCGTAGTCCGTAATGAAGATCCGCGAGACATTATTCGCAACTTGATGAAGCTTCTAAAGCCGGGCGGGTGGCTGCAATGGGAGGAATTGGATCTGTCTGGCTCACACATTGAGCGCGGTCCCGGGAATGATGTCATCGCACCCACTGCTGAAAATGCTCTGAAGAGAGTTCAAAGCATTAGTGTGAACCACTGGACGGTAAATCTATCATCTATCCTCACGGAAGAGGGCATGACGAAGACAAATCGGGATGTGTATATAATTCCTCCGCAGTGGGCAAAGATGTTTTCGGATATGCATCTTACGATGGAGAACGAGCTTGCTATGCCTTCGCCGGAGGCGAAACAGGCGAAGTTGGAAGAGATCGCTGCTATTTGCGAAGAGTCGAAGAAGGGCGCCATCATCTCCACGCCATTGACTGTGACTATTGCGCAGAAGCCTGAGATGGAAGCATAGATAGCGTAATCATGTATTTTGCATGCCGTCAATTGATCTGTACTGAGTTCTAGAGCTTAAATGTAAAAACAAAACAAAACTTGTGTCTATTTCAACTCATTTCGAGGTTACATTCTATGAGATCGACTGATTCCATGTCGCTTGAATTATGTCGAATCGCGAGCCTGGGGTACGAACGATGCCATCAAAATGGAATCGCGAATCGCAAGTTCTAAAGAGGCTTTCCCAGTCGTCTGCGTCTCTTTCCTTGCCGTTGTGTAGCTCGAGCATCGACAAATCCATAGTCCTGAATATAATCAGCAATAAAACTTCCTGATATGTACATTGGATTTACTTACCGGAGACTTCTATTTAAGAAGACGGATTCCGCTCCAGGTGACGGTAAGACATATTCGTTCAATACCACTTTTGCGCCATCTCTCAAGGCAGGAATCAAAGCGCGCAGAATTTTGATTGCATATGTGTCGGACCAGTCGTGCAAAATCCACCGAAACAGATAGACATCCGCGATTATGGGTTGTTCCTCGAAGAAGTCGTGCTCCATAAAGGTGATTCTATGTTTGAACTCGGGTGCAAGACTCTCCATTCCCTCTGCGACGGGCTTCGGTCGGTCCTGCACTACGAATCTGAGCGCTGCGTGCTTTTTTGCAATTGCCTGGCTCACGCGCCCGGTGTTACCACCAACATCCACCACTGTCTGGTATTTGTCCCATGGAATACTTTCGAGCAGTCCAGTTGGTTCAAAGCCAGGTGCGGAATTGAACCAGCCCATAGCGTCAGCATAACGTTTTTCACGCCCTGGATCCTTACCAATCTCATTGAAAAATAAATCTGTGGTAGTATTGGCGAGGTTGAAGCTAGTTTGATCGGGCTCCTGAGCATCTGGCCATTTCTGCAGCGCATCTACCGTCTTGACGGCTGACGGCCAAAGCTCACCTGTAACGAAACCTAGCCAGGATTTCATCAATGGATCGGAGAGACGTTTGGAAGCCGCAGTGTGCGCGACGTGACCTTTCCGCGGCTCGTGGAAAATGCGATAAGTCATTGCATGACGCAGCAGTCGTCGAACTTCAGGCTCGCTGAGCTCGCAACCTGCTGCGAGTTCTCCAAACGTGACTTCTTCTTTACCCTCGGGGAATTGGGTGAGGTTGAAGCGGATGATTGCTTGGACGCTCAAAAGGGAATTGTGCTTCGCGAAGTTAGCAGTATACCAGCTTTGCGAGAGTGCGCGTACAAAAAGCGAGCTGAGCAACCCAGTAGGGCCCAACATCAGAGATTGAAGCTCGTCGGTTGCATCAACCACAGATTGGCGGGCAGCGTCAAGTTCGGGCCCATGTCCGAAAAGTAGTTTGGGTGGGTTGTCTGCTGCGAATGACGGAGTAGGAAGTCCGTTTGATGTGAGGTGAGCATCGATCGTCACCGTGTTGGAGTGTATGATATTAGAAAGTTCGAGTATGCGTTTGGAAGACATTTTGAACGGAGAGCCCAGCAAATGTGCATGCGGCTGTACCTGCGCTTTTGTATGCAAACACAGCATGCACGGCACTACCGTGGACTCCCGTACCCTTGTTAGCTCGCTAGGACGGCCGCCAACGCCACCCAAAGTTAGTCCGCTCAGCACTAATTCTACCTTGAGACCCATCATAGTAGTACACGCGATTTGCAATTTTGTAGAGATGGAATGTCTCTACTGAGTGATCTTACAGCTGATTAAGAGATTTTGGGCACGAACGGCATGGAATCTTCCACTTATACAACCAATTGAATGTCCTGAGCCGACGTTGAGCTCACAATGGTATAATTTTAAATTCTACAATATGAGCTGTATGGGACTATGATGATAGGATGGATTAGATCTCGTTATATATGTACTATTCAAGGCTGATTTGTATTTTTCGGTATCGTTCTCACACTTACTATTGTTCATAGGACATTCTCATGTCAAAAAAATGACCAGTGTACGTTACCGTCATTGCTGCATTAATCCAATGCCATAACGATATGGGGCCAAAATGACATATTGTGATATTTTCACTCAATGAGCCCGCAGGCAATTAATATTGAAACAATGTTGTCTCGAAAGCTTGTTTTGTTGCGTAGAAGAACTTTACCTATCAATGTAAAACCAGGTGAGGCGGTGGAAGAGTGTTTATATTTTGAGGTCAACTGATATATAATGCTAATTGTACCCCAGTCACACAACCTCTCTGGCCTTGCTTTCAGGGCAGGACATATATATATGCCCTCGCCCACCTATTTCACCTGTAAAGGCACTATCGATTACCCCCCACTACCACCTACAATCCATCTGTAATACGATGACGGAAACACATAATATGCATCATTTACCAAACATCAATGCCCAATTTTTACTGATTTCTATCACCGACATTCGAGTGATCAATTGCATTGTTCTGAAATTCCTTAGGCAAAATACCTTCATATCATCAATCGTTACACAATCAATCAAATTGGCTTGTACTGTTTCTATAAGAATGTACTATTCTAACATCATTCATAATTGCGTACCAGTGAAACTAGAGGATCAAGCAGTTGTCTCTGTATGCACAATGCCAAGAACATATGCCTACTTGGAGCTGTGCACAGATCACCGTTGCTGATATCATGGTCACGTGCCCCGCCCGCACACCTATGAGGAAAGCGCTTGGGCCTCATAGATCAAAACGTCCGGCTTTAAGCTATGCTCCATTGTTCAATCAACAACAGTGGATTGCTCCTATACAAACGCAAAGTTTGCGCTGCATGGGCATATATATTGATTGTCTCACTCGCACCTACATGCTTCTACCTCAACGGGCTACCACCACACTTTTCATTGTACCTTCCCAACGGCGTCCACAGATCAGGAAGGACCATCAGTCATGACGTCTACAACTACCACGGAAGATTATTATGGAATTCTCCAAGTTTCTCAGTCTGCCACAATCGAGGAAATTACCAAATCGTATCGGCGACTCGCTTTGCAAGTGCATCCGGATCGGAACAAGAAGCCGGATGCCACTGCTACCTTCCAACTGGTATATCGAACAAACAATCCTTCTCGGTCTGTGAAATGGGCGATGTTTACTGAGTTTTTGTTGTTAGCTTGGTAGAGGATACGAAACGCTGAAAGATGCCGAGAAACGTCGGAGCTATGATCGCATCTACGACACAGTGACAAAATTGAAGGCACAAGAAGCACCCCCCCGAAACGAAGCAGCCCCAAGAAAAGATGGAGTAGAATCATCAAATAAGAGCAAGGCGCCCGAAGGGCCGAAAAAGTCGCAACCATCAACATCCACGGCAGATACAGAAGCATCAGGGGACGAAGGAGAGATAGCTCGGATCCGTAAGGCTAAGCAACAATGCGCTACGTCTTGGTCGAACAGCAAGAAGATTATTGAAGGTTCGATCTTCGGGTTTGAGCGCCAGAAACGTACCCTAGAGCGCGAGATCGAAACCGTGGAAGAGACTATAGCTGCTAGGGAGGCTTCGGAAGCTTGGGACGATTCTTTCCCCAGTTTGAAGAAGGTTACACTAACCGAAGAAGAGATGGACCGCAAGTACAGGGAGGCACAAGATTTGAGAAGTAGGAAAGACATGAAGGAAAGACGACTGGAGTCTGTGCAATCTGAGCTAAAACGGCAGCGAGAACTTTACCAGAAGACTGAGATGATATTCTGTGCTGAAAGCTCAAAATACGATGACGAGATATGGCGAATTCAAGATAGGATCAACCAGAGAAAAGAGCAGGAATATAAAGACAAGGAGAGGACAGAAGCGAGAGAGAGGGCAGAGGCGAGGGAGAGGGCGGAATATGAGAAGAGACAGCAGGCGAAGTTGAAGGAAGAACAAAGGAGAAGAGCGGAGGAGTTGAGACAACAGAAGGAGCTCGCCGAGCAAGAAGAACTTCGACTCAAACAGGAGAACTGTGATCATGATGGATGGTGGCCAAAAGTTCACGGTTATTCAGAATGTCCAGTGTGTGGCGAGGAGTGGAGGTATCTACTGGAGTGTCCTCATTGCGAAATTCAAGCTTGTCCGAGGTGTCAGTACGACCTACGCCCGTCAAGGAGGCAGCGCTAGGATTACGGAATGGGAGAGGATTGAAGTGGGAGATGGGGTTGATGAAATAAGAGCTGTTACAGTGAATGGGAATGAATGCGCGGTGGGCACACCTGCTACAGCTGTGTAATGATAAACTCCTATTTGTAGAACATAACGCTACTGCGAAGAACCTGTCTCATCTTGATGTCATGCGCATTCTGTTCTATCCGCAGGTAGTGATACACAACTACCTGTTGCTGCCACACTTACACAGGTTTCACTAGTTTACATCATCAGCACAGACAATGAGATTGACCGTGATATTGCACTAGATATAACTGCGTGCTTACATCCATGAATACAACATTAGGTTGCTCAGGGTTGGGTGTTATGTGCACTTCACAGATCTCTAATTGACAAAATACCAGTAAAATTAACTATCACGTAGTACGCCAGAAGACCGTTTGATTTCACTAATTCGAAAGCAGCATCACGTTGTGGCATCTCCAATATATTGTTAACATTACCCGACTTTCGTCAATTTCAAAACACACTTCCCTCCCCTCGGAGCCATGACAAAATGATCCATCATCTCCATATCCTTATCCGTCGTCGGACTCCCAATCTCAAAACCATACCGCTTAATCATCGCCGCCACACAGCATTTCAGCTCCATGACAGAGAGCCTCTGCCCCAAGCAAGCCCGTGCTCCTTTCCCAAACACCATGAACTGGTCGCGCATTGCCTCTGCGCTTCCCAATTTTTCGGCATCAAGCCAGCGCTGCGGGTTGAAGCGATCTGGGTCGGGGAAGAAGTCTGGGTTCCGCTGTGACGTGAAGGCTTGGCAGGAGACGACAGTCTTTTCGTAGGATCATAGTCAGCGAATCCATCCTTCATATTCACTTCTCTCATAGTTGTATTTCTCATAATCGAAGACTTACACCTTTGGGGCAATTCACTCCTGCAATGATCGCTCCACCCTCCGGCGCCATTCTCTGCAGCCCAGCAGGACCAGCAGGATGCACGCGCAAAACCTCCATTACGACTGCATCCAATACTGGTAATTCCTTAAGCGCATCATACCTAGGATTCAATATTTGCTCATCCCTTCCAATTGCATTGACTAGTTCCTCGCGTAGCTTTGTTTGCCATGTGGGGTTATGAGCCAGCTGCCAGAAGAGGTACGTGAGTGTGTTACCTGTGGTGTCGGTACCGGCAAAGATCAGATTAGTCAGTTCATCAACGATACCAGTGTCTGTTAGGTGTCTGGGGATGGGTCGCTGGAGATTTGCCGCTTGTAGATTGGCTCTTTCATTCACCATTCTCGCAATGAGGCTGTTCTGTCCTTCGGTGCCGTTTGCCATTGCTTTCTCGTAGGCGGCAGTGCAATACTGTGATATTGTCAACATCGAGCACATCTATTTCTTGGATAATTGCGTGTTGATGTACCTTGCGAAACTCGCGTGCGGCGTTGAGGAATTTCCTGATGCTTGGGAAAGGAGAATGTTGAAAAACCATGGAGAAGAGAGGGAACATCCACCATACCCAAAGGGTCGGGAAGACAGAATCAATTTCCTTCAGTAAATCTGGAGATTCCTCGGTCTCTAAACCTGAAAAGCTGTCTCCGACAAAGCCCTCCCCTATCTCGTCTTAGTTTGTCGCATTCACATAGCCATGATCTAATTGAAATTGAGGGGAATGAATCTCCCAATCACTTACCAACAACGCTCAATGCCAGCATCCTGAACCAGGGAAGGACATCCAAAGGCTCCCCCACACGCTTATCAAAACACTTGACCAAATTTCCAATCTGCCTCCAAAGAACTGGTTCCAAAGCCGCCGTTGCAGAGGGACTAAAACTCGGAATAATCCTCTTTTTCATTGGTTTATACTTCATGTCATCTCTCGTAGTAAACGTGCCCACAAACCCAAACGATTCATACGCCGGCGCCTTTGGATACTTCGAATTCGCACTGTAGATCTCTTTCATAGCTTCAGGCGATGCGAAACATACCTGGTCCGGAGCCACGCGAACTGCTGGTCCGTATTTCTTATGCAGGGCGTGGATGGTTGCTGCGCGGTTTCCGGAGACATCGAGCAAGGTTATCCAGAGGCTTGTATATTTCGCAAAGAAGGGACCGGGGATGGGACGGAGAGGGTCAGTATACCATTGATAAATTATGAAAGGGAGGACGGCTGGGACCAAGATGTGTGTGAAGTACCATATCGGTTCGTGGTTGGCGGAAAATACAGAGCTGAGAGTTGTCTGCATCCAAGACAAATATTCCAAGCAGGTGTCACACTGGCTAAGAAGTGGAGACATTGATACTGATAATGGAATAAAAGGAGTTGGACAATGCGGAAGACTACATAGGCAATTCGAAAGTAGACAGATTTGATATTAGTATTATCTTAGGGTTGCCATTTGTTATCACAATATGGTGTCCCGTATTAAGCTGCAACCCCGCAGCTGTGCAACTTGACGGTGAAGCTGAGGGGGAAAGGCTCGTAACGAATCAGAACAAAACGGCTAAAAAGCATATCTACGAGGTCTTATCTCTGAAGGTTCTCCCAAATACGATTAGTCATGTGGCTGTTCAGTCACCCTGTATACGAACCTGGACTGCCCTACCGTGTAGATACCGCAAGGATTCGAATATTCTGTGACAATCAATGATGTTTCTGTGATGTTTTCCGGTACGAACCTAGGATAAGAACGTTCCTGGGTCATTTCTTGTACTCAACAAAGCCACCCCCAATCTCTTCAATGCTAGTGTTTATTGAATTGATATGTACAAGTACACATGTACAAACATTGAGATTCCGGAACGCTTTCGGTCCGACGTAAATGAGCCAATCGGAGGCCAGAAAGGCCGGACCAATAGAATTCCTACATATCAATCAAATGTATTAGAGCCGTAATTGCGTCACACGCCATAAGGAAGATAATTTGTGCGCAGCTCGAAGTCAACTGGATGTGTCTTGAACCCCTTATAATCAAGTTGAATAAGAACTACGTCGAGTTTGATGGAATGTGCGAAACAATATCATGTGATTCACTCACACTGTTAGACGAATGATCTTGCTCATATTTGATAGCTCGGGGATGCTACTGCGTTCCAGACGGCGAATGCATACATGTCTGGTCTGTTCCTTGTGTTTGTGTTATGAATCAGAACTAAGAAGTATCGAAATTTTTTACAACCAGGTAGAAATTGAAATTTTGTTGCTGGAAGGAAAGGCGTGGTCGGCTACATAGGTTCAGCGCCGCCTTCATACAACCAAGCCATGTCCAGAAATTCCGTAAGTGTATCCGGGTACAGTAAATCCAACTGAATCGCATTCGGGTCCGACTCCGCATTTGCGTAAGAATTTATCACACCCTCCTGTCCCGCCATGCCGATAGGTGCGGAGTTTAGTGCGGAGCTATCTACAGCAGAATTGGATTGTGGAAGCGATGTCGCTATCAGGTAAGTGTCATCATGCCCAGTCTGAGCGGATACGAAGCTTGCATTATTATCTGACATGATAAGGGCGGACCCAGAAGCAGAAGATCGATGACGATGAACCGAGCGCGAACTGGTTGCCGTGAGCGTCGGCGACATGAGCTGCGGCGGAAAACTAGGTGCTCCGTTGTTTGGAGCATATGCAAATTTCTTGCGCCACTGCCAAAGACCATCGAGAGTAATACTGAAGAAAAGGCGCGACTTCAATTTAATCTGTGGGGGGTGTGGGGTTTGGTGGTGGAGTTCGAAGTGAATGACCCAAAGTTGGGGCAACACCTTTGTGGCGCGACCGGACATGTCATTATCTTGGACGCAGGATTGTTTGGCTATGGATATGCAAGCGTTGAAGATGGCTTTCCCTCGGGTGTAATCAACGAGGGTGGCGTAGCTGGAGTGGCAGACTTTAGATATTGAAATTGCGGCGGTGATGCAGACGCGGAGTAGGACGGAAGGTAACTCCTGCGCGGAAATGCTGAAGGCTTGCTCTTTCTCAATAAATTGCAGGGCGGTTTCATATGCTTTCATAATACCGTCTCTACGTAGAGATGTTTCCTCGTCCTCGAAGATCCAGTATGCTCGAAGCTGTAGAGCAGCGCTATAAAGGAGCAATCGGGTCCAATCTACTTCTGATTAGTGTTTGAAACGTAAAATGAGGATCAAGTCAAATCACCAGAGATATCGTCACCTAGGATGTTTTCAAGTGTTTGCAGATCAACCTCCAACAGCTTCAACAATGAAGTCCTCGAGACTTGAGCCACCGATGCTGTAGATGTTTCCACGTCAGACATGGCTGAATGGACCTTGTTGCAATACATTTGTATTAAAAGTGATTGATGAAGTGCTTTGGGCAACGCGAAAGGATTCGAAGCGGTCGACGCCTGTTCGATTATTCGATCAGATGTTATGAATGGTGGGTGCCCATTGGCTACGGCGACACTGTACTGGTCGTTTGGCATTAGCTTACAGACAGAAGCAAATATTGGTGTTCATATTCTAATGTGGACGTACCCTTCTATAGCAATATAGACACAGCACCATACTCTGACTGCTTCTCGGATCTCCTGTGTCCCCAAAGAGAGACGGATGCGAGAGTAGTGACTAAGTACATCTGGTCGATGTAGACCGGCATGCATTGCAGCTGATTTTAAAATGCCGGCCAGCATGAAAGTACTGTCTATTGGCATTGATGACTCTGGGAATGGCCATACACAAAGTATTGCCATAGCTTGTAATGCAGGTAGTGTGTGGGGAACGGTAGCGACATTTGACCAGAGCAAACTTTTCAGTGCGGGCAGTAGCGACGGGAGTACCGAAAAATCAGAATTATCATGGCGAGCAGCGGTAAAGATGATCGTCCAGAAAAGGAATGGACAGGCTTTGTAGACGGCATCGGGGACGATGTTGGGGGGAAGGATGGGAAAAAGAGGATGATAGTGTGTAAAATAGCTGCGAGTGGTTGGTATCAGGTCCTCATGGGTGGCTATACAAGTTCACGATCAGTACTTACGTTCTAAAATAAAGCTGTATTTGCTGGGGTTCCAGTGTGACTGAATCGACTGATCGTGTGACCATGGTCGAATAACTTTGTTGGTTAAATTCATTTCCACCTTCATCTTGGTTATAGGTACGCGTCAAACCCATACCGGTGCTATCTGGTGATGTTGTGCTTCGCGACGGCTGCGTGGAAGTGGAAACCGAAGCAGCAGATGGAGATGGTTGTTGTTGCAACATAGGAGGAATATCATTTGTAGCAACATGAGTATTGGTGTTAGAAGCTGCTCTTGTTGAGCTGAGTGGCTTGACATGATCGTCCAAATCAATCAACGTTCTGATTTTATCGTGTGAGAATTGTTCGACTACATGGACCGGGAATAATGACATGGACTGGGAATAACGACTTACGTTTTGTTACTGACGCGTTCGTACTGCGCGTCCATTGTGCAAGAATATGACTGCTCAACACATCGATGACAAGGCTGGCCCTGGCCATTTGAAGGTACACACCGGAGCTGCATGGTTCGGGTCAAATGTGCGAAAAATTATTGAGATTGAAGCCCAACCTTAGACTGTCTACAACGTTGGCACGCGATCCGTCTCCGCTTTGCAGGGTGGTGAGGCGTAGTGTCATCATGGTTGTTGGTTATGTTTGTATTTGTGTTTGTTGTACCCGGTGGTCGGGGTGCTAACGCTCGCGACGAGAAAATACGAGTCGTTTGGCGCATTGTGGAATACAATGAGAAAGAGAATGGTTGACAAGAGCAATGATGCGACTCGAGATAGTGGCATGCACAGTATTGTGGGGTCACGGCTTTACGGCCGCGCGGCTAAGGTAAAACCGACGTAGGGTTTAGCGACATTACGTAGCATCTTTTCCCAGTGTTGCTACTACAACAGACACCTCACCATTTTCACTGAAGCCACGGCGTATCCATGTGCGTTGAGTTGAAGTTCGTGATATAGCCAGATCACTATCAAATTGACGGAAGTGTCGCAAAGCAACTGCAACACGAGAACTTACACATTTGAGTAAGCTTTACCTCCAGCTCGCTTGTCAAGCTCTATACATTCTTGAAGCCCACAAAGCGTGAAGAAGTCTCTAGGAGAGGTGCCCGGAGGAATCTTTGTCGCGCCCGTACTCATCAATTCTGAAACAGCTGCCGCACAACTCTGCTGTACAGCAAACAGCATGCACCCAGGATGTATAATGATTTTGAACCCCGCCTCTTTGGCCTCTTTTGCCGTGAGATTTGGCGTCACACCCCCAGGCACCATGTTGAGTAGCACTGGCATCGGCGCCAACTTTTCACAGACCATCTTGCACTGCTCGACATCCGTAGGACCTTCCAGAAACCCAACATCTGCCCCAACTTGGATAGCTTTCTGCAGCCTTTCTAACGCGTCATCGAACCCATTGGTCTGAAGTGCGTCCGTCCGCGCTATCAACACAATATCTCCAGCTTCACCCAAAGCTTCTTTCATCTCTTCCCTCGCTATCACAGCTGCACGGATCCTGGAGATAAAAGTATCTTGGTCAACTACTTCTTTGCCGAAAAGGTGCCCGCAGCGCTTCGAAACTACTTGGTCTTCTAGATGCAAGCCCGCCACACCGCCCGCAATGTATGATTTAACAGTGCGGGAGATCATGAGGGGTCCGCCATAGCCTGTATCTGCGTCCGCGATCAATGGAATCGTTCTATCGAGTGATGCGATCATGGCCGCGTTGACCGCCATATCGTTCATCGTCACGACGCCGAGATCAGGCATCCCAAGCCGTGAAGCTGCAGTGCCTGCACCAGTCTCTATCAAGTCAGCATTTGGCGAACACTTGCTGTTTTGGAAAGTGATGCGCACCATGTAGAGGCACTCAAACCCCTCTCTCAACGCAACTCGAGCAGTGATCCCGTCGTAAACACCCGGGCAGACAGTGATGTGGTCCTCTCGACTAAGGAGCTCTCGCAGTCGAGCAGCAGCCGCTAGGGGGACTAGCGTATTCGTTCCATTCCTGTCGTCATACATTGTTTGTGGGTGTAGAAGCAATAGACGTGCTGATGATATGCAAAATGCTTGGACACGAATTGCATTGATGTTAAAGCAGGAAAGTGATAAAAACCGTCGACTTTCAGAATCTTTCAAAGGAGATCATGCGACCAGATTGGGAGATTTTAACGGCCTCCGATGAAAGTATTATTGCCCCGAGGTAAGTGATGGTAGTCAATTATATATGTATCGATCGCAGCACAGATTGGCTCTGCAAGAACGACTCCGATTGGTCGAAATCCAACTCCCCGATTGGCTCCACCCGCACCACGAGGCCGAAGTGCCACTCCCGATTACTCCACGTTCTGAGGAAAAACAAGCTTCAAAAGCGGCGGTTACAACATCATGCTTTATTGAGTGATGATTGTATTTAAGGTGCTGTCTTCGTCTTCTCGGTGTCATTTCATTCGGCGATCAATCTCCTCTACGACACTTAGCAACATCGTTGGCCTAATATTCATTAAGAATGCCTATCAATATGAAGGAAAGGAACCCGAAAGAGATTTCTCTAAAAACTTTGCTTCTGGAAGTGAGGTCAATTGATGTATACGGTAAGAACATTTCCTTTTGAATGATACGGTTGCATTCTAGCTGATGAACGCTCACAGACAGTCCATACCCTGGCGTCGGACTCCTTCAACTGCAACAACTCGCCCAGCATCTACACAAGAATGGACACATCCGCGAAGCCGATGCACTTATTGAAACATATCAGCATTGCAAGACTGACCCGGATTTCGGCGGTCTTGGTCTCTCCGACGATACTTCCCTTGACGAATCTCAAGCAAATGAACTTCTTTTCTACGTGTCAGCTTACCTGGAAACACTCAACTACCAAGATCGCAATGCTAAACCTCGAGAACCACTGCACGAACGCCCGCATAGTCGGCGCGCACTGACACTCGCCGAGAAAATCTTCGCGGCACACGATGTCTCGGGTAAAGGTGAGGTTAAACCAGGCGACGTGATCAGATTAGACGTAGACTGGGTGATCGCATCCGAGCTCTCGTGGGCCGCCATGGAGAAAACATACGAGTCTTTGGGAGCGCCTGGTATCTTCCGTAACGATCGCCTCTGGATCGCTGGGGATCACGTGGTGGACCCTCGCGTTATGGACCATCCTAGGATCAAGCCGCTAATCGATGCCAGCGAGAGGGCGAAGCGCGTGTTCAAGATGACAGAGAATCAGGGAATGAATTACACGATTATGCATACCGAGTTCTGTAGGGAGAGAGCACAGCCGGGGATGTTAGTTATCGGGTCAGACAGCCATACCTGCTCCGCAGGAAGTGTGTCATGTCTTGCAATTGGGTTGGGTGTTGCAGATGTGACGCTGCCACTTGTAACGGGCGAAACCTGGATCAAAGTGCCTGAGACGGTCGAAATTCGCTTCATTAACGAACCGCGACCCGGTGTTGGAGGAAAAGACGTTATTCTCTACATTCTCAAGGAGCTCAAGCGAAACACGGTCGCTGCTGATAGGGTGGTTGAGTACACCGGGCCTGGACTGCAGAGTCTTTCTTGCGACGCTCGTTTTGCGATCTGCAATATGGCTACGGTATGACAACTTTCTGCGTACCTGTTTTGAGCCATACTTATGATCGAAAAGGAATTCGGCGCTGTTACGGGCATTTGTGTCCCAGATGATATCACGAAATCTTTCATTGACAAAAGAAAAAATCCGAAGCACAAAAGGCTCGCTCATTACTATCGACCCGATACTGACGCCCACTACGCTGAGAGTCACATTATCGATCTACACGAGGTCGAACCGTCTGTCGCGCGCTACCCCAGCCCTGACGATGTAGTCCCCGTTGCAACAGTTGCGGGTACCAAACTTGATGGATGCTTTATTGGTGCGTGCACAACCGCGCGAGAAGATCTGGTTCTCGCAGCGCTAGTCCTCGAAGCTGGCCTCGGCCAAGGTCTGAAGCCAGTCGATCATGGCAAGCGGAAAGTTGTTCCAGGCTCAAGGCCTATCCTTCATGACCTACGCAAGCTTGGCCTCATCGATATCTTTGAACAAGCTAAGTTTGAGATCGGCGTCCCAAGTTGCAGTTATTGTGTTGGCATGTCGGCGGACAAGGCCGGGAAGGGTGAAGTTTGGCTCAGTAGCCAGAACAGGAACTTCGAAAATCGCATGGGGCCAGGTAAGCTACCCAAGTGACCGTCGTATTACCTTCATGCGTACTAACCTATCTTTCAAGGTGCGATTGGTAGCATCACATCAGCCGTCACAGTGGCTGCAAGCAGTTTTGATATGAGCATCACAGACCCGACACCACTGATCGACAAAATCGACCAGCACCGACTCCATGACTTACTGGGTATCGATCTTTCCGTGAAATCCCATATTCAATATGTGGAGCCATCCGCCAGAGGCGATATACCAGCCGAATCCGCGGCAAAGCAAAACGCAGCAAAGAAATCATCGCCAGACCCTCACACATCAGATGATGAAACTCCTCGATATAGTACTAGCCACACGAGTATAAATGGCAAAGTGCAGACCCTTGGAGACTTCATCGACACCGACGCGCTCGCTCCCGCAGAGGCCCTTATCGGCAATCTCTCAGCCGAAGAACTCGGCCAATACTGTCTCTATCATACCCATCCATCTTTCCGTCAACGCGTCAAAGACGGCCTCAATGTCATAGTCGCAGGCAAAGCCTTTGGAGTCGGATCTTCACGTGAGAACGCTGTCACGGCTCTGATGGGAGCAGGCGTCCAATGCGTCATTGCACGATCGTTTGCATTTATATATTCTCGAAACCAGCCGAATTTAGGACTGCTCGGGATTGTGATGGAGGATGAGAAATTTTACGAGGTTGCGGTCGATGGGGCGGAAATTGAGATTGCAATAGAGGAGAGGTTGGTTAGAGTGGGGGGCCAGGAATTTCTATTTGCGTTGAGCGACCTGGAGATGAGGCTTTGGAAGCAGGGTGGGATGAGTCCCTCTTTTGCAAAGTGGGGGAAAAAGATTTTGGAGCGTGTTACGGCCCCTAGTAAGAACGTGGATGCACAGGCAAGACTGGAGATATCGGCCGAGGAACAGAAGATGGCATGGTAACATGGTGAAAATTGATCAATTGAGAAGAAATGTGGTTTGGGTGATGGTTTTTCAAGGTGGTCATCACTCCGACGACTTCAAACTCATTCGTTAAAACAGGAATAACTTGAGCATTTCATTGCTTTCCAGATTGCAATTCTGTCACTGCCAGGTAATACTTGTATAATTATTTCTACACATTTAAATTACGAGTTCAATCACGCAGCTACTTGTCCGGTGCGCGCCGCCCTTGATTGCTGGATGCTATCGACATTGGACCGGTGGACCTCTTCGTACTGCGCGAAGTAGATCAAGCTGCCATTACTTACATCCGCTGCCACCACCTCCTCCAACGTCTTGTCCCAAGCGGCCGGTCTTTGTACAGGCTCGTCCACTGCCCGAATGTATCTCAACGTGGCATCAATAAATGTAGCATCGTACCCTCCGGCTGCAATACGGTCCGGGCTTCCATGAGCCGGCAGTATCTTTGCAATAGGAAGCTGCGCCATTCGCTCAAGCTCTTGCTGATGCGTGGGCAAGCTATCAGCGTCCGCAATGAAGGTAGCTGTGTCTTCCAAAGTATCACCCGCGAATAGTATCCTGTCCTGCGGAAGAAAAAGAATGGTACCATCTGGAGTGTGGATGTTGAAATTGTGCAGTTCAACGGTGCGATTGCCCACTTGCAGCGTCATGTTTTTATCATAAAGCACAGTAGGTAGCACCGCTTGAATTGGTGGATCATCTCTTGCCAAGGCAGCTGTATTCTTTCTGATGGTCGCCTCCGTCTGTTTCTGGCCCACTATCGTCGTTTTATTTCCAGCGAGCGCCACTGCGCCCGCTATGTGATCATTGTGGAAATGACTGTACACTGTCGCGATCTTCGTCGCGCCTAAACTTCGCACATGATCCAGCATGAATGCCGCGTGCTCGGGTGTAATCGCTGCATCAAAAAGAAGCGCTTCAGGCCCGCTCACGATGCTATATGTGGCCACACCTAGCGTGAAGGCGCCGTCGTCCAGCCAATTGGGGGCCGCGGAATGGAAGCGCTCGCCCGTGCGGCCATCGTAGTAGGCGAAGATTCCGGGGTAAGGCTGAACTGTACGAAGAGATGACAGAGGGTCAGCCCCCGGTGGACGAACATTTTGCCTTTTCATATTTCTGATCAAGACTGTTAGAAATAAAGATTCGAGGGCGAGATTGAGGGATACATGCGGTATATACCGGGCCGAAAGGCGTAAACTCGGTCCTGGAGCGAGAAAGCGCTGCTTGATGTGGGGCCCACAGCCAAGTGCCACATTCGCTAGGTATGCCGAACCGAAAAGCAGTAGGGTGAGGAAGAGCATCTGATCTTCCTGTTCTACCAAGAACAGTAGACGTTGATTCAAAGATTTTGACTGTTTTGCAGTCCCTTGAGCTCCTTGTATACTTTTGATCATGTCATGCCTGACTTGTTTCATGTTTCACGATGCCTCGCCGTGACAAAACCTGAGACTGCAAGAAAACATCACATTGCCTCTCTTTCCCCTTTTTTAGATCATCACTATCCCATTTTCCCCAGATCTCAAATACATCATGCATCCGATTTCATGCAAAATATGATTTTTTGATGGATGCGGCTAGCCCTTTTTTCTCCATCAAAAAGTGCAATGCACAATAGCCATCATCCCTCAGCGCCTCGCCCTCCTCCTGCCTCCACCAAAGCCGATATCCCGAATGAGGTCTAAGACGATAAAAAACCAAAATGCCTTGATATGCGACCAAGCCCACTGCTTCGTCGACCTCGGTGTAATCGTCCACCCAACAGCCCACAGCGCAGCCAAAACCCCAATAACAAGCACGCGCCTCAACAACTCAAACCCTGAGAACTCGGCGATAAGTAAGACCGCAACCTCCACGCCTGTATACAAAAAGTACTCGCTAGGTCGGTATATAAACTCGAAAACCGAAGCGCTCGTGGACGGTCGTGCACCAACGTTACCATTGCGGATGTAGCTTGTGTCGGAGGGTGGGAAGGGATTAGAAATTGTTATGATGGTCGGATAGCTCAGCGTAGAGATTTTCCATTGGAAGTAGCAGGCGCAGAGCAAGATGAGGCCTGCGACGAATCGATCAAAGAGATTTGCGCCTTCGAGGCCGCCGACGACCCAACTGATAGGCGAAAAAGGCATTGCGGCTGTATAAAGCAAGACGATTATGGGCATGGAAAAAAATTGGCGGGTAGCCAGTTGTCCGGCGGTTGGGGGTGTGTTCTTGGTCATCTTTTCGCGGTTTGTTTCGCGATGCGCTATTTCCTTTGGTTTGATTTAACTTTGGGACACCGTGAAAATTCGGGCGTGCGTGTTGTTTCTTTTCTATTGTAGAGATCAAGCGATAATTAAATGAAGACGATGCGAAGTGAGAGGCAACGGGGACGTCAAAAAAGAAGCGGTCTTAGGCGGCCCAGCCCCCTCATATACTTGGCCCCAACGGGGCGTGCTAACCGTGTCTGCCTAATGTTGGCGCGGAGATTCAATGTCACTGGTCTTGCAATCAGGCAACTACTCAATACGCCTCACGTATAATACAGGTTTGACACATCCAATTATTAGGGTCGTTTTTTTCCAAGGCAGCAAGACAAGGGAGAAGACGCTATTTTGGGTAGATTATCAAAGACTGGCACAAGCGGCGACAAGTGGTTCAAAACCTCAGACATAGATAACCATCACGAATGGTTTGTCGCATAGTTAATTACAACGGCGGTGAACGCGAGGTTGGAAATGCAGCTGAGGAAGTTGTCAACCTCTATACTGATAAAGCCTTACTCTTTGTGGAAGAATACGAAGATGTTTCCGACTATCCCTGCTCCCGCCTGGTTTGAGGTTGGAACATTGTTTCTAACAGATCTCGCAAGGCCCCATGTCCGTTTCTCTCTGCCATATCCATTACACTCATCCATGTGTAGCCTGAACAGGGGCCAAATACTTCAGCTCTTGTATCTGCACCAGCTCTCTGTCGCCATGTGCAAGCGCAAAATGCAATGCAGTCTGATGGCCTATCGTTGGTCTTCGAGCGCGATCTTGTCCTTCTTCGAATCGCGTATATAGAGCATTTATGTCGGCGCCTCGATCAATCAGGTATTCAATTATTTCTCGACGATCGCATGCACTGCGATAAGCTTCTACAGCAGCAACTAGAGCTCCGATTGATCTGGATGTTGGCGGAATGTTGCCTCCGGCGTCAAGGAGCAGTTGCATTTTCAAGAGCGTTCCCTCTGCAGCAGCATAATGAAGAATAGAGAGGTCGCATAACGTAACACCATCAGGATCTGCTCCGTGATCATTAGCCATTTCATTGGCTATGGCGAGACTGAAAGTTAGAAACCCTAATCAGCAAGGCTCAGAGATGCTTAATCAAGCGACTTCTGACAAGATGGGTCTCATCACTTAATACCACCGGCTCATTGATATCCCATCCATGCTCTGTAACGATCTCAAGTGCCCTAACGGCACGGTTCCTTTAAATTTATCCGCCTAGCAACCCGAGAACAGAGCCAGACGACAGTCTAAAACCACAGCCAAGCAGTTCCGCAACCAGATATATGCGATAATAAACTTACCGCAGCTGCACACACTGCAGAATGCGCTATCCATCTAAGGACCATGGGCTGAATTTGTCCGGTTTCTTGGTCTTTCCGCCTCTGCAGGAACTCTTGAGCTGTCTCTAGAGATGAATTTATCTCCATCATCCCTCTTAATCATATGGCGACCTATTTAACAATTATCCCAGCTCGGTTTTTGGTCCGGGATAGAGGTTGGAAAAACAGCCGTAAGTTCCATGGGGACCTAACCATGGACCGAGGAGCATCCCATTCTGGTGACGTCGGGGAAGTCGAGATTGTGGTAATATCAATCTGGGTATTCATGATAGTTAAAAAATTAAAGCATAAAAAAATTTTGATGAGCGTGCGTGCTGATCAGAGAAATCTTGAACTCACATAGAGGAGGGCACAGCAACTGTGCCTCACTCCTACAGGTTGAGGTTTCAGCTATGGTAACGTGAAGTTCAGTTAGCCCCTTAAGTCAACCGGTTAAATGGAATATGATCCTGCGCAATTTTGGATCCCGGAATATTGAGAGGGGCAGCGTTGAGTTCGAATTATGACATAACATTGTACTACATGTATTCTGACGTGACTTGTGGCATTGAATACTCGGTATTGGCGCAAAGAGATACACATTCCCACGTTCGAATTGCAACATAACTGCTCTTTTTACTCCTCCTCGGACTGTTTTTTCTTGTCGCGACGAAGGAATTTCCCTTCACCGCTATATTTCCCAATCCAGTATTAATAAAGAAGTATCCATACTTGGTCTCAACCCGCCTTAGGGCTTGGGACTCACCCTACAAGGTTATAAATATAAGCAAAATGTACTATAAGGATCGCGTATTATTGTTAGAAGCTGGGCCCCCTATATTTATTTCGGGATCTAGGTATCGAAAAGATTTACTTTTTTATTGACACGGGCTTTGATTTAGCATTAGCCGTCTTAGGATTGGCCCTGCTAGAACTGCTAGCTAGGGAACTTGCCTTATGTCTACTGGTCCACTGTATATATAGCGTTTTATCTGATTTTCTGCCTGCGCAAATACCAACAGAATAATACTCTACGATGACTTTTCATCATCTTATTTGCTTGTTTATGCCAATTACTATGAACCCGTCTATCCAAGAACGTATTTGTGATCTTTTTGCGTATCGACACCATTAATAATTTATTATATACGTTTTGAAGTGTTTTCTTCTTCGCAATTGATTGGTGTAATCAGTCACGATATCAACACTGGTTTGGATCTCAGATAACGTCCTTGGCTGGGGATGTGCTCACAAGTAACTAATTGATAATATATGTATATCTTAGCAGTGACCTACTGCAGTTCTCCAGTATATTACTAGCTTAGACTTAGGCTACGTTGCAGTAGCTACGTGAGATACTACTATGAAATGAAATGAAATGAAAATTATTCATCACGGAGTTTTGCTATCCTGGGTATGGATACAGGCAGGGGTGGATGCACTAGGCAACGTCCTCGCCGAGGGCGGACACGGGAATTTCTTGGCGCACGTGGGAGATACTACTAGGTCTAGGTCTAACTAAGTCCTATGAGACTTAAAAAAATTAACTTCTAGTTTTTCCTCATAAAATTCCCCAAAGATCTCATCAAGGTACACATTCCATCATCGACGTGGCATTTTAGGGATGATTTCGCGATATGGACATTGCGTGTCCTGATTTTTGGATAGCCCAAGGGTATCCGCGCCATCTATCTGCCATTCCAGTTCGATGACACGATGGTATGCCCACATTTCGAGCGCCGTGCTGCTCGCAGATTCTTTCCTATATTGCCCACGTTTCCACAGTTAGCTCTTTACGGGAACAACCGCTAATATCCGCGATGACGTGGCTCCCGTATTGTTGAGCTACAAAATAACTTACACTAGCTCTGGACTAATGTAAAAAGAGCTTATTTAATCATTCAACACTCCAATATGGGGCTCCTCTGTCCAATAACAGCAGCGAGAAAACATCTTTGCATATTCCATTGGCTAAAGGAAGCTGTACGATGATGCGTTATTTGCTTCAATATATGTGGGTTGCAAATCTCCTCAATTGCCCCGCGGTTTGGGAAGCGTCAAAAGCACCAAATAGTATAAAGTCAGTATGACTTATCTTGCCCTCCTCTGCCCTCCACTACTCCTTAAACATCCTTCCTCAATCCCGAAGTACACCAGTTTTTTTATTTTTAAGATCCGGCTTTTCGACGACTCGTCTGCTCCCTCCGGTACGAAGATGCTATCATCTGGGCAGCAACAATGGTCAACATGACTCATCGTTCCAATTCTGAGAATTATCAAATTATCAAGCAGACCATGTTGTTTAGACAACATGATTCAGGTACCTTCTCAATCGTCTGAGCATGCGTGGCGGGTGTTCAAACCGTTGACCGTCGGCTCGGCCAACCACTCCTCTCAGGAGTAGTAGACCACCGTTGGCCAACGGTTTGTTCTGAGATCATACCGTTTAAACTTGATCTGGATAATTCCAGCGAAAGGACTAGCTGCTTCATGATGCCCCTCCCCCAACAGGTTGGCAAACTAACCATTGTAGCTATCATCTTGTTTGAATCATGTCGACAGACAAGATCACCTTCTTGACCAACTGGTGCGTGCTGCACATGATGGCAGAGAAGGCATGCTGATGCTGCATTTATAGGCACGCCACGCCATACCATGCTCCTTTGTATCTTGCGCAGAGCAAGGGGTATTTCAAAGATGAGGGAATCAAAGTCGCACTCCTCGAACCGAATGACCCTAGCGTATGTTGCCCCCTTTTTTTACCCATCAAAGTGGCCCATGGACTGATAAAGCCCTTCAGGATGTTACCGAAATAATTGGCTCTGGGAAAGTAGACCTTGGCTTCAAAGCCATGATCCACACTCTCGCGGCATCAGCCCGTGGCTTTCCCGTAACCTCTATTGGTTCACTCTTGAATGAACCTTTTACCGGCGTCGTCTACCTTACCTCCTCAGGTATCACCCCCGATTTCAAGACGCTCAAAGGCAAGAAGATCGGATACGTTGGCGAGTTTGGCAAAATCCAGCTCGATGAATTGACTGCGCACTACGGCATGTCGCCTAGCGATTACACTGCCGTGCGTGTTGGCATGAATGTGACGCGATCCATCATTGCAGGCGAAATAGACGCCGGCATCGGGCTCGAGAACGTACAAATGGTCGAGCTGGAGGAATGGCTCGTGGGCCAGGGACGCTCGCGTGACGAGGTCAAGATGTTGCGAATTGACGAGTTAGCCCAGCTCGGGTGCTGCTGCTTCTGCTCAATTTTGTACATCGGAAACGATGCGTTCATCTCCGCGAACCCAGAAAAAGTCGGCGCATTTCTGCGCGCCTGCAAGCGTGCTACCGACTTTGTCCTTGCTTCTCCTGAACAAGCCTGGGCTGAATTCTGCACCTTCAAGCCTGTCATGGACACACCTGCCAACCGCAAGATTTTCGAACGCAGCTTTGCATACTTTAGCCCTGATCTGCAGAATGTTCGCCGCGACTGGGAGAAGGTCACTCGGTATGGCAAAAGGCTTGGAGTACTTGATGAGAACTTTGCGCCGAACTATACGAACGAGTTTTTGCAGTGGGGACTAGAGACGGAGGCCGAAGATCCTACGGGGGATCAGAAAAGAATGGTCGAATTGCAGCAGGGTGTCAAGGACCATGGTGGGTTCATGCGGCTGGAGCTGGTCGGTGGCAAAACCGTTTTGGGCGCTGCTGCTCAGGCTGAATTTTGAGCGTTCTAGCTACGGGCATTCAACATGCCGTATGCGAAAGCACATTGGATGTTAGTTGACACAGACTATGTTCTGTAAAGTAGTTGTCGCTCGTTTTTCCTCATTACAGAATGCACAGGATCTTCTACGAATACATATTTTGGTTTCGTATTGGTGAAGAATACTTGTTTTTCCGCAAATTGGAAATTGGGTACTGCGCCGTAGACGTGCGCTCTTGGTGGGGAACATTCGGAATTTCCAAGGGCAGGAGAGGCGAAGTCTTTACCTCTCTTTTTAACATAGATCCCCCCGGCGCACATGGTCCCACGCAACAATTCTCGCTTCCCGATGTCTGTAAAACAGGCCAGATGAACCTTCACATGGCCTTCACACACTCCGTCATACCCAGCTACGTTGTAGCTGACTCTAAGCTCGCCTACGCTACTCTTGCGACGCTAGGAACATGTTTAGTTTTTTACACTATCACACTCGCTCATTTCGTCAACGTAGCAAATAAGAAATGCGGTCAGAAAATACCACCAGTGGTTCCGCACTTCATTCCATTGGTAGGCAATATTCCATGGCAATTTATTTGGAATCCCATAGAGCTTTTCAAATCCGGGTATGTGCAGTCCTGTTCACATATTCAAGAAAAAAATGAGACCTGTGACTCTGAACTAAGTGTGTCAAAGCTATTACGCCCTATTGCAGCATCCCGTTCGAATCAGATTTTTCATGAAAGAATTTTACATCGTACAAGGAAGAAAAAACGTGGTCGCACATCTTGCTCAAACCTCGACGTCGAATACTATATTCAATGCCTCATTTCTTCGCCAAGCCTGCGGAATGTCAAATAAAGGTGTCGAGCGGCTAGGAAGTGAGACTGAAGAGACACCAAACTACTTCAAGCGCAAGTACTTGTCAGCTGCACCGCTTTATGCTTGGAGTTCTTCTCTCATCCACCGCTACCTCAGTGGCAAAACGGCAGTCCAGCTTTCGCAACGGTTCGAAAGCAACCTGAGAGATCGGTTTCTGAAGCATGAAGCCCTTTCCGTTCCTGAAGGTGTCATTTTGAGCGACTTCATGGAATTTTTCAGCAATGAAGTCACAGGGGCTTTGCTAGATGCAATGTGCGGAAAGGGACTCCTGGAGCGCAATCCTAGCTTCATAAACTCTTTCTCGACTTTCTGCGACAGTCTTCCAATCTACATGAAAGGCATGCCACGATTTTTGTCACCTAAGGCATACAAGGCTCGCGAAAACGCAATCAAGGCGGTAGTAGACTGGCAGGCATGGGCTAGTTCTAACTTTGACGCTAAGTCGACACCAATAGATGAAGATGGAGACGATCCTATGTGGGGGTCTGTATTCTTTAGGGAGAGATTTTCAACTTTTGTCTACGATATGGGGTTTGACCCCAAAGACATCGCATCCATGGAGCTTGGGTTTTTGTTTGGGTATGCTATTGTGAAAAAGACTATGCATGAGAAGTCACTGCTAATAAATATCTCGACAGTGCAAGCGCCAACGTGACTATGAATACATATTGGTGCGCTATCGATGTTTTCAGAGATGCAAAGCTGCTGCTCGATGTACGCAGAGAGGTTCAAGCTTCCAAAGCAAAGGATATAGATCATCTGCATTTCGACATGAACAAGCTCTTGCAGCAGCCATTTTTGCAGGCTGTGTTTGCCGAGAGCTTGAGATTACGTTGCCATAACATGTTCATTCGCAAGACGACCGAGCCAATCAATATTCACGAATGGATGATTCCGAAGGATCGTTTTGTTATCGCATGGTCTACTCCAGGTAAGTGTGACTCACGAACATAAATTCCATGCGCATACACTGAATCAAGTCCAATACAACAGGGCAAATGGATTCGAAAATATGGGACACCGAGAATGACAACCACCCCGTAGATACTTTCTGGCCGGGACGGTTCTTGAAGCAACCCGATACGTCTGGTCCAATCCAATTCTGTCTCCCGGCCACCGAAGGATCTTGGCTACCGTTCGGTAACGGTGCAAACCTCTGCCCAGGAAGACACTTTGCCAAGATTCATTGTATTTTGACTCTGGCTATGATGGTTGAAACGTTTGATTGCGACATACTTGCCAAACCTGAGACTCTGAAACTTGATCTCAGTAAATTTGGAATGGGTGTTCTCAACCCCAAGGGCAAGGTCTCAGCACGGATTCGCGGGAAGGGATGAATCATTTACAGGTTGACAGTGCAGTTTTATTATGTGTGATCTCAGGTTCTCCAAAAGTAGTATCAATATGGTGTTAGGGATAAACCGGCATAGCCAATGTCCACGAAATTGGAATCATTAAGTGCCTACATACTTGAGTGATGAAGTGTTCAGTATGCTATTTGGAATACTCTAGGGCTTCAAAATTTGTATTAATTATGGCCCACACATGTAGTCGAGCAGAAAGTGCGAACGATTGACTAGACAAGACTCTTTAACAATCTCTCAAGCACCGTGTCCGTGAATGTCCAAACGTTGCTCGAATACTCGCCACACCAGCTCCTCCCAGTCCACCACGTTTGACGATGTCCTTGAAGGTTGAACAGTTTCTGTACGAATCCATCTTCAAGTATTTCAACATCTTCTGGCCAGTTAACGCCTTCGTGGGACGATAATGCTTTGACTTCAACCTCACAGTCACCTGTGTAGTTCAAAGTCCCCGCTGCGATCAGCTGTTGTACGCTTGTATGAACTTTTGCCTCGGCTTGGTCACGCGTGATAGAAAAGTTAGCCGAAAGCATGACACGAAAGACATCCTGACCAGACGGACCAGTCGTGCCAAGACTAAGACTCTAAGGGTAGTCTCGAAAGTTGATATGGTTTGAGGGTACCACATCTTTCGGAAGGTAAGTGATCGATGTGTTTTCCGGTATACATGGGATTTTTGCCACGCCCACGTACGACCACGAGGGTTTCCACGTTTCGAATACCTGCTGCTCGGTTGCATCTTGATCGAAGGCGTACAGGTTCTTTTGACTCGGATACGGTGTCCAAAGGACCCGCTTGGCTTTGATGAGCGTTTGAATATTGTTTGTGCTGGATTGAATGACAATGCGCACGCCTGAAGACCCTCTCTCCGTTTCCTTTATCGTAGAACTCAAGAAAACATCGTCTTTGAGCAATTCATAAGCGCGTTGGTACAACAGGCTATTGGAAACCAGTGGCTGCACAAAACTTCCCTCTACTGCGGCCTTCGTGACCGGGGCCCCGAAAGCCTGGACCACATGCATGGTGGGAAGGGTTCGCAAGCTTCCAACACCAACACCCGAAATAACCACGATGCGAGGCACGGCCGCTTCGATACCATTTTGTTTCACAAAATCTGCAAATGGCATGAGAAACTCCTCGGGTATTTGATCCGGCTCGGGAAAGTTCCAATAGCCCGGCTCAACTAAGTCGTTGTATTTGTCCACGAACTGCTGCCACTTTTTTAGCGCATCAGACGTCGCAACCGCCGATGGGGTCGAGTAGTTGAGTGCCTTTCCGGTCTCGACGTCGACGTTGATTGCCTTCAATGCACGTGTTGAAAAAGCGCCAAGTTGAACGTCAAAACGTTCGAAAAAACTAACAGACGGACCATACTGCATGTATGTCTGCACACCGTACTCAAGAGTAGTATTGGTCTCGGGGACAGTGTACGTATCGACGTGTCCACCCAGGCGGCCTTTGGTCTCAATGACTGCGATGCTGACGTTGAAGTCTTCTCGGAGTCGCACTGCAGCGTATGTGCCGGATGCCCCTCCACCGATGATGATTACATCTCTTTCTATGATTTGCGCCGGGGTAAAGTTGTGATCATTGATTCTAGCATGAACCGAAAGACCATAAGAAGATAGCAGAAAGCCTAGTACTGAGCCGCGCACTTGCATATCGAAGATTTGGACCGTAGAGATCATTGATAAGATTTGAGCGTAAGATTCTGTTCGTTCCCGCGTGAGATTTTGTGCAGCTTCATGTGTCTACGACCCAGTCAGCAATGCAGACGATTACACTCAACATCCCCTCGGTTAACGCGCAGCTAGGTATGCACATCGGTTGACTCGGTGCCAGTTACCTTGTCAAGTAAGAGCGAATCAAGTTGATCTTCAGAACCAAGTGCCCCGGAAACGGTCTGCTTGTGCATGAATCTTTCTCTACTTATCCGGGCTGGTGGGAAATGCAAGCATGCTGTACCAGGAGAATTAATTTATTGTACATCGATTCTTGCAAATGAGGAAAACTAAACATGAGTGTAGAATGGACAAGTTCATCATTCATGTTTGGAGGCGACCTCATGAATCACGTGCCCTAGTCACATGACTGTTTGCCCTTATCCGTGTCAACGTATGTATGTCCAGAGTGTGCATCACAGGATCCGTCACCCTTTTCTCGACGGAACTCCATATTTGTGTTCTCCATCAAGATCAGCGTTTATAACCGGCCAGAATCAAAGCGCTAACCGAGAAAGTTTGGGCACATATATACAAAGATCGGTGTCGGCGTACTTTAGACCATATTTGGAAAATCTTATTGCGCATCCGTATTGGCGACGGTATGTTTGGCAGGAACAAATAATTCGCTTTCATCTTATCATTGAATGCACTTCGTACTGGAAAGACGGAGGCGACTGGAACATAGCATTGACTGCCCATGGGCGTCGTAAGAAGAGCAGACATTGTTCATGCAATCGATCATGGAGCAGATTATATTCCTCTAAAAACAGATACATAAAGTCCTCACAACTGCAACAACGTCATACCTTTTAAGGATTGCTAGTTGTCGTAATACCGAACTTTCGCTGGAACCACACAATTGCTTGTTTCTCAGCTTCTTCCGCCTGCTGCGTCTCCTTTGAATCAGGCTTAACCCTACTGGCACGAACCGAAAATCCATGTTTTGCCCCGGGATAAATGACAACTTCGGAATCGATGTCTGCTTTGCTAGCGAGGATCTTCTGGGCTTCGTGGACCTGCTTCATCCCCATAACGGCATCATCATCTCCAATCGCTATGGAAAGATTGTGCTTCACGTTTTTGATATCTGCGGGGATGCTGAGGTTACTAGGATGCGCAGTGAAGATTGCATCGACCAATTTCCTTCCGCTTTCTGTCTTTGTTTCTGCAGTGTCGTGACTCAGCCTGACTGCGTGTAACCCACCCCAGCAAAAGCCTGCAATGCCCACTGGGAGTGTCGACTTGTTTTCGCGAAGGTCTTTGAGAAATTTGGTGACTCTGGGCCAAGAGACGCCGAACCGGTTTCGGACCAGGAAAGGAATGAAATCTACCATCACGGCAACGACATAATAGCTGAAAATTGTTCAATTCTGTCTGTAGTGTGGTGGGAAGGAATGATGGCTTACGGTTTATATAACCAACTTTCTGTTCCATCAAACATATGGGCCATGTTGATCATTGTCCTAACGGGTGCAGCTTGGCCTGAAGTAAGTTAGTCCATGATCTATAACGAATATTCTCTAGGTGATGTACCATTCATGAAATCCGGAAGATATACGAGAAACTGCGCTGCAGAAGCATAATGATCTGCCAGTATTTGATTGTTGACAAAATCTACCCCAAATGCGTCGGGGATGATCACAACAATGCCCAATGCCTCTTTCCCAGCGGCCGGCTCGGCAATATAGGTACGGAGACCATAGACTGTCTCCCACCGCCCTGTGGGACTGCCTGGGTTTACGTGGCCCGTGAAGCATTGAGGGCAAGACATACCGAAGTTCGTTGGATGGAAGAAGGGAATAGAGAAAAGGGGAGAGCAAAGGGGAGAGCAAAGAAATCTCAAGCGGATGGCCTGCATATATACATCAATTGGCCTGGGTGTCAACTTATCAGTGACTAGATACGATCGCGTTGAAATTGCAACCCATGCATCATCCCTTGAGTACGATCCCCTCATTTTCCGGAATAGGTTTAGTTTAAGCGCACTCGGGGGAATGAGATGCCGCATGGGGCTGTGCGTGGGTGCGCTACCAGCGAAGAGAACACCGACTTTCCGATACCTCGTTGAACAACGGAAACCGAATAGCAATGGCCGAACAGCACCGTCAAAACGCAAAATCGGACGGATCTCGAAGCCGCACTGGCTGCATTACATGCAGAATTCGTAAGAAGAAATGCGATGAACAGCGTCCGGCATGTCGCGCTTGCTGTGATAGAGCATTAGCATGCTACGGATATGACAAACCAATTCCCATATGGTGTACCAACAAGGCGAGTTGGAAAGAGGTTTGGAATTCGGACGAAGCCAAGCAACTACGGACAGCAGCAGACACTCGGTACAAACTGTCTCGAAGAGTTGGTACGAATAGCGGCAATGGCGCCTCCTCAATGCAAAATAACGAGGAAGAACGTACGAGAGCAAGTGCTCAGGGTGAGCACTCCCTCCATTTGATGAGCTGGAGGACACCTGCTGGCATTTATATGCTCCCGCCGGGCGTCCTGCTGAAGACTGGTGTAAATATATGGCAGCTGCGGCCAGAAACGGTATGGTGGGATAGTAAGATCCGAGATTTGACACCTACTCGCAGCACTTTCTCGAACGATGAAACAAGACTACTTATGATATACATGGATGTTATCCATCCCATCACACATACCTTTGAACGCCTCGACAGCGGCAGAGACCGCAGCTGGATGCTTGAACGGCTGGTCAGTAAACAGGCTCTGTATTGCTCTGCTTTGAGCATTAGTGCTTGCTTCGAGACTTCCTTGACGCAATCCCCGCGTATTAACAACATTGGCCTCTGTTCGAAAATGAAAGTGCTTCAAAGCAGGGCCATTCGTGAGCTTCAAGTCCAGATTGATGAGTTTGCCTCAATAAGTACTACGCCTGTTGGAGATTTTGTGTGGGCCGGGGTCCAAATATTGGATGTCATCTCCCATCTTGAAACTCTCGAGATATTCAGCATGCTTCAGGGACATTGGGAGATGCATCACCAAGCTGCGAGGAGAATTTTGAATCATATTGAGATTTGCGTCCCGGCTGAACAACGAAATTCAGACCCTGATGGGTCGATTATCGGAGCTACATTAGTGGGGTTGCCACTAGGCGACGCACGAAGGCGATCTATGGAGTTTGCTATCTGCAACTTCATATGGGTTGATGTTCTCGCCACATCTACGTTTGGGGCGCATTCTTATACTCCTTGCGCTTTTGACTACCTAGAACTCCTCGAGTCAGGGATCATCAAGCCCGATAAAGTCATGGGTTGCCATGGTCGCATCATGGCCATTGTATCCAAGATCTCAAGGCTCGAACAATGGAAAATGATGCAACGAGAGCAGGTGCATCGTGCTCATGTTGAGGGAGCCTTAGAACTTCAGGGCAGACAGCTTCGAGATCAGTTACAACACAGCATTGCCAAACTCGAAAATGACTATGACTCTGCCAAAATCACCTCTCTCGAGGAGGACATCAGGCTCGTCAGCATTATATGGGCTTACGGTGCACATGTCTTGCTACAAGCCACTGTTATCGACGCCAATCAACCCAATATAGACCAGACTTTTGTCGACATCTGCCTCCAAAAACTGGAAGATCTTCCCACTAGATTGGTGATGCGTACATCTTGGCCCTATACTATCGCGGGGAGCATGGCGTTGAGCAGCGCACAACATCCAAGATTCCAGCAAATCGTGGGCAGGGTTTTGCGCGAAGCACAGGCGCCTGGTATATCGTGGAAAGGAATGAAAGTGATGGAAGAATGTTGGAAACTGAGACGAATCCAAGGTGAAAAGCGCATCGGATGGAGAGAAGGCATGGAAAGCCTTGGAGCCAGAGTCATATTAACCTAAGACGGCCATCGATGAAAACCATGTCCTGGCTGTCCAACTTCAAATGTTACTACAGTGTGACTGTGAGTTGAGCTGAATGCGCAACAGATACACGGTTGATGACGGTATGTGATTGTGCTATACTTACGGTTGTGTACAAGAACGTTAGTCCTTCATATCTGGGTGGATCGGGAGATAGACGGCTTGCAGGCGACCTATACCACACACCACAGATATCTTACATGATCCATCACAGTCAATCAAAAGTTTCTTTCTCTTTGCAATTGATTGGTTCTTACAGATAACTATTAGTCTCGTGATTGAGGCTTGTTAGTGTGTTAGCTCAACGATACTATCTACCACCCACTATCTAACTCGCCTTTCGCCTTCCACTAACTAGCACTGGATTGTCAATACTTTAGTGACTAGCGAACCAGCGTGTAGCACAATCTATATCTATTCTATTGTAGTGATGTACACAGTTGGATCCCTTTTCTGCTTTCTCACAGGTATACGCTCTTTTGTCAGATCAAAATGGGTTCGGTACATTAAGATCGAGGAGTTGCAAAAAGTGTTGGGCTAGCCCGTTGACATCCGTTAGCCCCCACAGAGCAGTTGCGATTACTGGTATGAGGGCACCGTAGGAGTCGTCTAGCCCCACATGTGATAAGCAGAATTTGGCGCTCAGCAGGAGCGGAATTGGTGTGAAAGGATGCGTCTGTATAAATCCAGAGTTGGCATTCGTTTCCAAAAAAATATCGAGCAATGGCTGGGGGACTGACCTCGAAATGATTGAATTGAGCTAGTATGGGGATTAGCATGCCCAGCTCGCTCGCGGCATCCAGTGACTGCTGTTTGTTACCGGTGAGTGCCGCTTCCGGTGATTCCGCATTTAGCTGCTCGGACTCGAGATTCTCGCAGAGCATGAAGACAGCCATGTGCACACTTATGGCCAAGAAAACCAGCATGGCATTCGGATGCCCTTGCGTGGATGAGATCTGTGTCGACAGTATTTGGTACCGAGCCATCAAAATCGCGTTTATGGACTGGTGCTTTCGGTAGAATCCCTGGACTGGGCTATGACCCCCGTACTCGAGAACAGGTTGTTGCTTCAGGTTCAGAGCCCGCCCGCAGATAGTAGCTATGATGACTGATTCTGCGAACGGGGATATCTCGACCCCAGACAAGGTCTCGTTGCGCCGGCCGCTTTCAAACTCAGTAATGAATTCAGATAGAAAGCACATCACGGTGGGTTGTCCGCTCATGAAGTGAGAGTCCGGAGCTGGTAACCGGGTACCTATCTGGTAGAGGAGAAAAAGTAAGCTTTGAATGCATCAGCCTGGGAGACCAAAGATACACGGGTGACAAAGAACGGAAAGACAAACCTCTCTCTCATCCAAAGTTAGGGGCAGCCCATCGACGACACTTATGAAACGGTCAAGGTTGTATGCAACCCAAAACGTGCGCCGCATAGATTCTTGATCAACCCAGTCACTCTGAAGGCCTATTTGCGGATGTCTGTCAATCTCGTAAAGTTTCATCAACTGTACCAAGCGGAATGCTCTTCCAGCAGAGACCAAACATCGCTGAAATTGGTTGCTGATCAGTTCATACATTGACAATAGCACCCATGCCTGAGGCTGTTCAATACACTTCACACAATTTTCTTGGTTTTCCATCTCAACGGCGTCTAGAAGTCGCCGAGCCTCTGTGTAAAGCTCATGCCGAATCGTCTGGAACTGGCTCGATAGGCACGCTGCCATAGTCCACATGGCATATTGCAGACAGACCTTTGTCTTAGGCTTGTCGAGCTGCCTGGACCAAGAAAAATAGCGAAGTTTCTGTAGGATTGGTGCAAAGGCATGAACGCGGTCAAAATAGAGCTGGTCGCTAGTACGGATCAATATCACTGTCGAGGCACCCAGAAAGAATAGCTTGATAATGTCACTTACAGATCGCTGCAAACCAGAGGACTCAGATGTGCCCCAATTGGCAACCGGTCAAGCGAAGGAAATATTAAACTTGTATAAGCGTCGTCAACATCATCCGTGCGATTTGTTTGCATCAGCTGAGTGTTGGTGGCTGTAGACCAGGCCGAAATATTATTGAAATCGGCCGTCGCACTTGTCGACGATATGGGAGGTATCTGAGTCACACTCCCTTCATTGCTGCGCTGTTCATCGTTGTCGGAATTGGAATTCTGGGGTTGGCCGCAGTTGGCTGACTGCCCCGTTTCTTGTTCGTTCAGGCGGGCTTCCAGAGCGGCTTCAATTGGCATCAGGGAAGTATTAGCTACAAATTTCATCTAAAAAAACACCTTCGGCATGCATAAAACATACCTATTTTGTTTCGTAGAGCATTGACATGTCCTTTCTTGGGCCCTCGAGGAGAATGATCATCTCTTGTTATACATGTGGCCCCCGAATTGGCACAAGCGAGACACCGCGGTTTCCTTCGATCACAACGGAGCTTTCTTCTTCGGCATTGGTCGCACTACAGATCCAAAAGTTTTAGACAATCCAAGTGTCGACATAGAAGGGCAGCACAATTCGCGTTCTATGCCGCGAGAAAATAGAATAACTTACCGCGGAACCAACCTGCTGTCGAGGGCGTGGCTGTGCGGTGTTTTCGTTGCTGGCTGCAGACGGATAATCAAAAGACATGATTCTATATTCGGCCATATCCAAACAATTTCACAGAACAGGAGGCATCAGCTAAGCTTCTTTACTTGTTCTCATCGTTCAGTTCCACAAGATTGTTGTGCATCTCTATATCTTAGCTTTATAATGTTTCATCAGGCGGCTCTGCCCCGTGCCGCAATACTGTTGGTTTTACAATGTTGCACAATAGAGATACTTAGGTCCTTACTACTCTACTTACTATACGTAGACTTACGATACGGTCAGCGATTTGTTCTTAGGCGCCCATTCATGTGAACTCAGCTCGCCATCATGTAATCCTTCATACTTTGGCCTGCAGGCTATCTTTTTGGGGTGCTATCGCCTAATCTTTCATGCCTTGGCCTGCAGGTTCCCTTCTTTGGCGTTGCCTACATCTAACAATATCGCGCTTTCCGCCTCTGATCGGCGGCGCGTAACACTCCAAGGTTGTCTTGGTCTGCAAGGATTAGTTGAATGAGAAGGGGGTAAGTCATACTCACCGTTTCGGCAACCCGCATTGCCGGCCATCCGTCTTACTACCACGCGGTTCCTACCCAAAAAACCAATCAAGTCTCTTAAAAAAATCTAAAGCATACTGCCAGTTGCTTGGGTGTCCTTCCGGGCCGAGGACGTTACCGAGTGTTTTTCTTTTTTTTTCTGCCTGCGCCGATAGCCAGAGTAACAATACTGTGCGGTGAGGAATCAATTAATACTTTTGTTAGAATTTACTTGCAAGCTTTATCTACTTTTTCTCCATGCTACGATTTTGTGAAGAGGGGTTTTTCCCCGTTAAATAGGGTAATGTTGAATAACATACTCCTTTGTCTTATATTCGGTTTCTGAATGGAAAATAAGCACGATGCGAGAAGGAAGCAAATGGTCGGTTGTGTGATACACATCAGGCTAGACTGTCTTGGTTCAGTGTCCAAAAGGTATCTTCCAGAATAGGCGAGGTAGTGCGAATATTAGGGCCAAAATCGTCATCTTATTATCTAGAGAGGCGAATGCGAATGCACATGCAACAGGTTTGAATGGTAAAAATTGACATTGTGTTTACTCGGTTATGCAGGGTTATGCTGTCCAGGGTTAAAAAGCTTAAGTTTCAGCCGTTGAACAGTAGCACAGCCAGTGAATCGTTTAGAATTTGCGGAAAGCATCCCCACGTGGAGCGTTGATGGCGTTTTAGGGTTGATTGCAGGCACAAGGCAACCGATTAGAAGTGGCGTGATGTGTACCATGGACAGAACTCAGCCGAAGCGAGACTGCCCTTGCCAAGTCATCTGCTAGCAATAATCGGTGATGAAAAAGGACTATGCATCAATGCGATCCTAAGTCAATTCATTAGAATCAAAGTCTGGCCCCTCTAAGTTTTCTTCATTGAAAAAGGTGGGGGCAAGCGTGGGGCAAGCATACTGCACGGCAATTTGAGACCTTGGGTGTAAGCTGATTTGCACTCAGCACCTCGGTTCTTGAGACACGCATCGACGTATTCGCATCAAATGCCTGTTCAAGAACAGCCCAGATGTCATTCTTCTTTCAGCCATGTCATACGGCTGACATTAGTCTGGCTAGTTAGTTACTTCCCAGCGGCCCCAACTAAGAGCGCGGAGGTGGGGAGCTTGTATATCCCGCGCGGGCCGTGCCACTCTCCCCAGGTTTCGGTCTCCAACTTTATTACTTCTTATCAGTTCAATTCAAAATCCTCCAGCTCAGCGGACGTGGTTAGCGGCTCCTACTCATCTCACAAACCCCTTTTGTAGTTAGCATTACAGTCCACCAACAATCTTAGGATATGTAGCAGTACAAGGTATGTCAAAAAGAGGGAATCCGAATGCATGGTGATAGACTACGCCGCAATGCAAATTATGTTCCGGAGATAGGTACACCAACCGATCGCGAAGAAAAAAACACTTTTGATTCCGGAGATAGGGGTAATCAGAGCCGAGAAGGAGGAAAGACAGGGAGAAAATAAATTGATTAGTGAATGTTTTCCAACCCTCTGGATAGCTTCGCTGCAGTATGCATAAAAGAACTTCGTACAACTCGAGCCTAGAACCTGTAGTGTAGAACGGTCACTGGTCCGATGAGCATTCTCTTGGCTCAGCTAGGGTTGATAATCAGGATTGATCACCAAGTAAGGCGCGCAAGTCTTTTAGAGTCTTGGATTAGATAGAGAATACGACAGTCAATGTAAATGATAGATAAAGTAAGCAGCGAAAAACAAGGATAGGCGGATGCCCTTACTAATGTCATGTCCTGGGCCTTATGTCAGATTTGAGGTGGTTGGTTATATCACGTATTGTATGGTTTTATCTAGGGTGCCTAGAGAGAACTCTTGCATACGGGGGGCAGCGCTAAGCCTAAGTAGGAAGAGGGTACACACTCTCCTAACACTTTTTGCACTAGTTCTTGTTCGGAAAGCATTAACATTAGTAGTACTCTTTAAACACTCTTTTAACACTAGATTCTACATAGTAATACTGAATAATATAGACGTATATTCTAGCTCTCAAGTAGTCAAAAAAGAGACGGCTTAAGCACGAAACATCATCGAATTAGGTGACGTTAGTAGGCCGAGCTAAGCGAGTAGTATTCACCTCTGAGTCTCCAATTGGGGTTACCGTACAGTCGGCAGAAGTTTTTCCAACGGTCAGCTTACAACGCGTTTCGACGCCAAGTGATCCTGAAGAGGAAAATGGCGCAGTAATTCTGATTGCGGAGTGAACAAAGTCCCACGACGCCGGGGACTGGAGGAACTGTCCAGGCAATGATATCAGACCCACAGTGATCTTATACAGGAAAAGAGTATTCTGGTCCACTTTTAAGATTTCGAGGACTCAGAAAATCTCAGGGTAAAAGTCACCCCCCAGGAAATCAACTGTAAATCTGTCAGACCGAAACTTCTTCTTCCCTACTCTGAAAGTTGTTGCAGGTTACGGAACTCAAGCACTCGATACTGAGCATCACGTCGCAAGCAGTACCTTCACCATGTCGCAAAATCAGAAATTTGCGTTGATCACTGGGTATCTATTCATAGAGCTTCTCTTTAATCAAACAGCTCGCTAACGCGAATAGATGTGGCCAAGGGGGCATTGGGGAAGCCCTCGTAAAAGAGTACTCTGCGCGAGGTCTCCATGCTATTGCCACTCTGTTGCCGTTCGAGAAAAGCGATCATCTAGATAAGGCCGGCATCACCTGGTTCAAACTGGATGTGACCAGCGAGCAGTCTATCATTGACCTAAAGCATGAGCTCGATATATTAACGAAGGGCTATCTCGACGTGCTTGTCAATTGCGCGTGAGTGCACGATAATCAAAATTGAGATCTCTAAAGCTAATTCTAGCCACAGTGGAATCGCTTACACCATGACAGCAATCGATACTGACGTCCAGGCTGTGGAGAAGATGTTTCAAGTCAATGTGTTTGGGCCGATGCGCATGGTGCATCATTTTCATGGAAATCTCATCCGAGCCTCGGGAGTGATTGTCAATATTGGCTCGGTTGGGGGTATTGTGCCATATATGTACGGCTGTAAGTGCGACTATAACGTCTGTACTGCACCGGCATTGAAAACTCTTCAGCATCGTATAATGCCACCAAAGCCGCACTGCACCACTGGTCAAACACGTTGCGCCTGGAGATGTCACCACTCAAGTGAGATCATACGAGCCCCCCAAAGTTTGTAAGTTTCGCTAACGACAAGGTTATTACAGCGTGCGAGTCGTTACTATCATCTCAGGTGAAGTCGGAACCAACATTTTGAAGAGCGACAAGTTCAGAGAATTGCCTGAAGGTATATAACATGCTCAAATATAGGGATATTTTATTCACGAGAAGCAAGGGTCTTTCTACGCGCCACTCAAGGACGAGTTCAAAGCCCATGTTCAAAGAACAGTGAAAGGTATCATTACCTGAGATCATTCATATATACAGCCTTATTCAATCCCCTTGTGTAGGAGCAACAGATCGTTACGACTATGCAAAGAATGTGGTCGCTCAAAGTCTGAGGTCCTCTCCAAAAGCATGGTTTTGGTACGGCAGTTCCGCAGGCATTGTATGGTTTTTGAGCACCTTTGCTTGGCGGACCATTTTTGTACGTGACCATCCCTGATCCAAAGTGGCACTTATTGCTATTCTATGAACTGACAACTGAAGGACTCGATGTTTTATCGCCAATTCAAGCTGGAAAAAGTCAAAAAGGCATATCTTGCCAGATCAAAGCAGGTATGATTAGAGAGGCGGTTGGATTTGTTATGTAGAGACTGTTCGTAGGAAATAAATATAGATGAAATTGCTGGTATCTTGTATTTTCGTCAGCTTCTACAGTTCTGTGTTCAAAGACGTCGATGCCACAGCTTATCTTGGCGAATTTGATGCTGTATAGCCGTGCTCAACTTCAATTACACGAACATAGGATAACTATTTCTGTGATCAAACATTGAGCTTATTGATACCCTAACAAACCAGTAGACCAAGGTGCATCATGCTTGAACTCACTATCTTTTTGCTTTTATGTCAAGATTGGCCTCGCAGTGTAACTCTAGATGCTTGAGTTTTGGAGACTAAAATCACATTTTATCGCTAATAGAGAACGTCCATTTGAAACCTGATGCCGATGTAAAGTCACCTGACTGAATCAATCACTCTCATAAGTACAAAAAGATTAACGACGTGATGCATTCTATTTGAATTTGCCACCCTCATACACCTCGCCTCTCTCTTAACACGCCCTTTCGTCTATTTTCCCGCATAGTATGGCGCCAGTTCGGCCAACTCCTCCTCCAGCGCCTTGCCATTGACCATGATGGGCGTGCAATCCAGCAGAATCCACAACATGCGTCCCGGCAGGGTGCCGTTGCCGGTGATATTGTGCCAGGCATGGGAAGCCCCGCGGTTAATACTGACATCACCCTGACGCATGACGCGTTTTTCGCCCGAATCGAGGATAAACTCAAACTCGCCCTCAACTACAATGCCGTAATCAATGGAGAGCGCACGGTGCATGGGCGAAAGAAGATTGGGCGCGAAGTCGACCATGCGAACCACGGAGCCATTGGAGATGTGTAGACCGGGCTAAGAGGTCAGGTCATTCGTTCAAACTCGAGTATGTGAGGAGGGGTGGGGGGAGGGAAAGGGGTCTAGAAAGCTTTACCTCGTTCTCCTTTGCGAATTTGACATCTTCATTGTTGTTGAGGTTGGCCGGTGTCTCTTTGGTGGAGTACAGAATGTTGGCAACGGCTTGCTCGTTACCCATAACGCGGTGGTGGTCTCCGCAATCGGTACTGAGGAAGATGGACTTGCCCTCCTCATTAACACCGGTTATGTGACGAACGGTTCGGCGAAGACCAGGCGCGGGAAAGACATTGCAGTATCCAGCATTCACCTGGAACAGGGGCGATGCCAGATGTGCAGCCGTGTTGTCATCTGCAGATGCATCCTTGTTGGTCGCCATATTTGAGATGGATGCGTGTAGAAATTGTGTGAAACTGGAAGGTTCAGTACGAGATGAGTGGAATTATTATTTGGCAAGTTGCTTCTATATTGCATTTCTAAAGACTGCACTTCAGCTCCATCGCACAATAGTACCCGAATGAATTACTGGTTGATCACAACAGATGCTTGGCATGGATCTATGCATGAAACTTTCGCGCTGTATTCCTATGGAGTAGACATTGAGGTAACAATTACTCCGCCATGTTGGCATATCATCTATACCTTAGTGGTGATTGTAGTTCCACCGTCAATAATCATACCGGATCCATTTATGTAACTCGACCTAGGGCTGCAAAGGAAGATGACTGCATCTGCAATCTCTTCCATCGTCGCAATGCGGCCAAGAGGGACCATTTTTTTCACAAAACCATCGATATCCACAAAACCAGCTCGCGCACGCTCGATCATGGGAGTTTCGACCCAAGAAGGACAAGCAGCGTTGACTCTGATGCCGTATGGAGCGTTATCCACAGCTGCGCCGCATGTACGTCAGCATGCGATAGATACTCCGAACAAGTGGTGTAAGCAGGAGTTATCTCTTACCTGCAGTTTTGACCAGCCCCATGACGGCATGCTTGGCTGTTGTATACTGGGCCATTCCAGGTGTCGCGACAAATCCGGCAGCGGAGCCCATGATGGCAATGGTACCCCTACAGATGCCACGCTTCGGATCTGCTTGATCCACCAGCAGAGCCTCTTGGCGCTTCATAACGGCTGACACGCTCCTAAGCACGAGAAAAGCGCCGTCGACATGAACCCGCATGAATCGGTTGAACTCTTTGATAGACGCATCGCCTATTTCGCGCGGCGTTTCTACCCCAATCTGCAGGGTCGAACAGACCGAATTAGTAAAAGCTCCGCGAGACCCTGAGCCGGTACGTGGGCCTAAGTAGATGATAACAACAGCAACAACTTACGCCTGCAGAGTGGACGACATAGTCAATTCGTCCGAGATGCTCCACCATGACATCCGTAGCTTTCTGCACAGACTGTGCCTGCGTCACGTCGATCTGGACTGCCTCAATGTTGAAATTCGGTGCAACTGCAACCGACCTGCACTCCTGAACGACCAGCTTTGCAGACTCTAGGTCGAGGTCGGCGACAAGCATGCCAGCTGCACCCTCGCGAGCCAAACCGATAGCGCAGGCTCTTCCGATGCCGCTACCTATGTGCAGATGAGTCAGCTATGCGCAGGCCTATGAGAAACGCCAGGGATCATACATACCAGCTCCAATAACGAAAGCGTTACCGTTGATGTTCATGGTCATGGAAGGTTTTCGGTGTTGAAAAACTGTCTCGAAAAGGCACTATGTTAGTCGAGAATAATGTTAAAGCAGGCAGATTACGACCGAGTGAGGAGTGTCTAGTGAACCAGATTCATGGCCAATGCGGAGATTTATAGCGTTCTGTAGATTCAGAATAACACCCAGAGCATTAATCATTGGTATCGAGCTGGCCGTGTGCATATTGCACCCTTGTTCACTCCTAGTGTATCACTTCTGTAGTAGCCTAAAAGACACGCACAGGCCAAAGAGTGGGATTGACTCGCGGCGCGGATCGTTCGCCTTCCTTCATGCAGAGGTGATACCCAACTCGCCACTCATGAACCTTGCCTACATCTTCATGGTGAAGCTTGAGTACGTTACATACTCCGATTCACCGCCTTTGTCATCGCCACGCCCCTAGATGAGCATTATACTACGTGGAGATAACGTCGGAGCTCTTCAGGCAGGACATGACCGAGTTTAGCAGCGTCAGAAGTGGAGCGGAACAATCGGTGACTATCTTTGAGGACAATTGCAGTTCTAGGATTCATTTCGGAGAAACATTACATTCACCAAGCCTGTAGGCCTGCTTGCTTCCATTTGCAGGTACCATAGCATTGAATCACGTCTAGTGTTGTTTGATAGACGCATTCGAGGTCTCCAGGAATTCTTTGTTACTTTGACCATCTCGAATAACTAACCAGACAAATAGTTTTATTTTAAAACGTAAAAATGTCTTACACTTTTTTCTTAGGCTTTGCGGTCTTACATTAACCCGTTGCAGCCTAATCTTATCCTACTTCCTTAGTTAAAAGAAGACTGCCCCTTCGACCCATCATCTCTTTCTGCAGTCTCTTCGTAGACCCACGTCACCCTTTGAGAGAAACCTTCTCATCCATAATAAATATCCCGAAGATCCTATCTCAAAGGAATCAAGATGTCTGTTACTGTCCAGGCTCTTGAGCCTTTTCCCCTTGACTTGCTCAACCGGGTGGAGACCAAAGGCGGCATAATCACTACAACAACAGCAGATTCAGGTGCCGAGAGCAGGCGTAACACAGGCTCAACACCCTCCACAATCGTCGAAGATGACAGAATATGCATCGTCGGCATGGGTAAGTTCCCTTTTGTCTACGTTCAACATCGTTCCTGGACTGAGTAGTTTCTATAGCGTGCCGTCTCCCCGGAGGGATCACCGACACATCAAAACTGTGGGATTTCTTGCACAGTAAAAAGACGGCAACGGGCCCTGTGCCTAGAGGCCGATGGAACATTGATGGCTTCTTTGACAAAGATAATTCACGAGCTGGAGCCATCAACGTCCCAGGCGGTCATTTTCTTGATATTGATCCTCGTGACTTTGACAACTCGTTCTTCGGTATCAACAATCTTGAGGCGTCTTATATGGGTAAGCAGGGCTGGAATAGATCTCACTTACCAATTACTAAGAAACCCATCACAGATCCCCAACAACGGCAGCTGTTGGAAGTGGTCTACGAGTGTCTCGAGGACGCAGGAGTGACCATGGAAGAGATCAATGGCACCAACACGGCCGTATACGTCGGCAACTTCACTATCGATTATCAATGCATGAGTACGCGCGACCCGGACTACCTCCACCGGTTGGGGGCCACTGGGTCAGGCACCTCCATAATGTCCAATCGTATCTCTCACGTATTCAACCTGCACGGTCCCAGTCTGACACTGGACACGGCATGCTCGTCCACCATCTACGCTCTTCACCACGCAGTGACTGCCATTAAGGCGGGAGACTGCGATGCTGCCATTGTTGCTGGCGCCAACTTAATCACATCACCCGAACAGTTTATCGGGACTGCAAAGGGAGGGTTTCTCTCGCCAACCGCAGCTTGCCATACCTTTGACACTTCCGCCGACGGCTATGCTCGGGCTGAAGCAGTCACAGCAATTTACATCAAGCGTCTCTCATCGGCGATCAAAGAGGAGAACAAGATTCACGCCGTCATTCGCGGAACCGCCATCAACGCCAACGGCCACACACCTGGTATTACGCTACCTGATGCCAAGTCGCAGGCAGCTGTTATCAAGAGAGCTTATCAGAGTGCTGGGCTCGACTTCTCCGAAACTGATTATGTCGAGTGTCACGGTACTGGTACTGCTGTCGGCGACCCGATTGAGCTCGACGGCTTGGCTGCCTGCTTCAAGCCTCGCGATGGTGAGCCCCTCAGAATCGGTAGCGTAAAGACAAACCTGGGTCACAGTGAGGCGGCAAGCGGATTGACATCTGTCATTAAAGTGGCGCTTGCATTCCAGCACGGCGTCATTCCGCCGACATATGGAGTTAAGAACTTGAATCCCAAGCTGAAATTGGGCGAGCGCACCATGAAGGTGCTTGATACTCCTGAGAGGTGGCCACGCGCACTGCAGCGAGCCAGCATCAACAGCTTCGGCTACGGCGGCGCCAACGGGCACATTGTGCTTGAATCCCCCCAAAGCTACTTCAGCAGCACGGGGCAGGCCAGCGGAATGGCCATTGTAGATGCGGCCTCAACAATTGAGGACAATGTCTACGTGCTCCCCTACTCCGCATCCTCAGCCGCCTCTCTAGATGCTCGCAAGCGTCAGATCATTGATATTGTTGAGACTGCTGATCACGCCGATGTTCGCCAATTAGCGTCCATCATGGGTAAGAAAGAGGCGAAGTTGCGGCTCCGTAGTTTTTAGCTTGCTACCACAAGCCCTCGACCATCATTGCTTCAAGTCGGAGATGGTGGTGCCGACAAGGCCGTCGCCGGTGCCGCCCCACTGCCTTTTGCGTTTGTGTTTACAGGACAAGGAGCTCAATACGCTGGGATGGGCAAAGAGCTTCTTGATTCAAACGCTGCCTTCCTTGCTTCCATCCAGCAACTTGACAAAGTGCTCAAGTCATTACCGGCAGAGCATCGTCCGACTTGGACTTTAGAACAAACTCTGCGCGACTCGCCTGCCACGACCCAGATAAACGATGTGACTCGCAGCCAGCCTATCTGCACAGCAGTTCAGATCGGTCTCGTTGATCTGCTCCGATCTTGGGGAGTTGAGCCACAGGTCGTCATTGGCCACTCGTCCGGCGAGATTGCTGCCTCGTACAGCAGTGATTTGCTCACTGCCTCTCAAGCGATTCTTGCCGCCTACTTCCGTGGGTTCGCGGTAGGGAAGCTCAAGTCTCGCGGTTGCATGATGGCTGCCGGTATCACTCCTGACGCTGCCAACGAATTGATCCACAAGATGGCCCTAACTCAGGTCCGCGTTGCCTGTGTGAACGCCCCAGAAAGTGTGACTCTAAGCGGTGCACTTCCTGACATCGATGCCCTTGAAGGAAAGCTCAAGGAACAGAATAAATTTGCTCGCAAGCTTGAGACGGGTGGCCGAGCGTACCACTCCCACATGATGACTGAGGTCGGCGACTTGTACGAGCAACTTGTTGGTCCTCATTTCCCTGCTGAAGTATCCTCTGAGCCTTTGAAAGCCACCATGTTCTCGACTGTCGGCGATAGTCCCGAAGACATCGCTTCTGTCGGCCGTGCAACCAACATGGCGTCATATCTCCGCAAGAACCTTGAGAAGCCCGTCCAGTTTAGTGCTGGACTAACGACATTACTCAGCAGCAATAAGTACCATTTGATCGAGATTGGACCACACCCGGCACTCAAAGGGCCAGTTCAATCTATTCGTAAGGTTGCCAAGCGGGACGCGGAGAGCGCACCTTACTCACCGACGCTAGAGCGTAAAGGAGATGCCCATGCTTGCCTTCTCAGACTAGCAGGCACTCTTTTCACCTTTGGCCACTCCCTCGACTGGCAAGTTGTTAACCAGATCAAGGGAAGTAGCTCTCTGTGTCCTGTCAACACCCTCGCGAAAGGCTCTACTTCTCTTCCACTCACGCTTCCACCGTACCCCTGGGACTATTCCAAGCCACTAGCCTGGCACGAGCCTCGTGTTTCGGTCGAGCTTCGCAACCGAAAATATGTTCGGCATGAGCTGTTAGGCACACAGACGGTGGCGGGTAATGGAATTGACTGGGCGTGGCGCAACCTGATCCGCAGCTCTGAGATGCCGTGGCTCGAGGACCATAAGCTTGAGGCGCAAGTGGTGCTGCCAGGAGCGGCTTACCTGACCATGGCCATTGAGGCCTTGTCGCAAGTGTGCGAACTCAAAATCCGTCTCCAGAAGGGCGAGCCCATGACGTTCGAATGCCAAAATGTTACCATCAACGCGCCGTATTTGCTGCGTGCTGAAACCTCGCCACAAGCGGAGGAGACGGAGCTCCACACCACACTCTCACAGCGAAAGATCTCCACAGCCAATTCATCAGCAATTTGGTATGAGTTTACTATTGCTTCATGGACTTCGGGCTCATCGACCTTGCACTGCTCTGGCAGCATCCGCGCGATCCAGGCCACTGTGACGCCCGAGGAGAGCGTGCCCGTCTTTGACGAGAGGGCCTATGAGATGCGCAACATGGGCCAGTGGTACGAGAAGCTGCGCGAAGAGGGCCTCAACTTTGGTCCAACCTTCAAGTCTTTGACCAGCCTTCACACAGAAGACCGTCGTGTCAGCTGCACCGCCATTTGCACGACCAAGCTGCAGCCTCCCAATACTGAGGGCACTTTCTACCCTGTGCATCCCATCACTCTTGACGCTTGCTTCCAAGCCGCTAATTTTGGCGGAACCGCAGGAAACTTGCACAAACTTCGAGCATTCGTGCCAGTCTTTGTCTCGGACTGCTCCATCCATATACCTGATGGAGGTTTCGGTTCTCTCAATGATGTAGAGAGCAAAATCTACACGCAGATCGAGCATACTGGATTCTCCACACAAAGACTGGACTGCACGGTGCGCCGACCAGATGGCGTCGCTGCTATTGATATGAAGGACGTTCGTCTGCAGCTGTATGCTGGTAAGGCTCCTACTTCCTCGGCCGAGAGCATCTATCAACAGCGTAATCCTTGTATGCGTATCACTTGGAAGCCTGATATTCTTCGTTTGAGCCCCGGTTCCGAGGCCGCGATTGGCAAGTACATCGAGGAATTCGGTGCTCGTCAATCAGAGGATATACAAGATCGTCCTGGCGATGTCATCTTCGCCGCCCTCTTGGAGCTTGCCAGCCACAGAAAACCACGAATGCGTGTCTTGGAACTGGGCAAAGGAGGTCAGACTTTGGATGGGGAACTTATGTCCATCCTGGGCAAGGACACCGCATTCCCCGGTGTTCAATCCTGGAGCCATGGAATAGTAGGGAGTGATGGCAAGCTCGAAATCGAGGGCTCTAAAGATTCTAATTTTGATGTTGTGGTTATTCCCAGGCGCGACATTGCGAAGGCTGTGTGGAGCCAGGAAGCTTCGCAGCCCATTTCTAAGCTTTCCGACAACGGAATTGTCATCACACGCAAATCGCCAGAGGTACTTTCGAGCCTTCAGTCTGGGGGTTTCGTGACTTTGGAACTCGCAAACCAGATCATTCTCGCCAGACCGAGTCATAACCCCACAGAATTGGGAGGGGAAGCACTCATCGTCGTGCCCAACGAGGTCTCCTCTTCCATCGATGCCTTTGCAAGAGCTATCAAGGCTCACATCAAAGACAACTTGGGCATTGAGAAGACGGAAGTCATCAAGATTAGTGATGTTGACAATGCCTCTATCACGGAAGAGGTCCTCTGCGTTTCTCTCCTGGAACTGGAGAAGGAATTCCTAGCCACCATTAGTTCTGATGACCTGAACCGTTTCCGCAAGATAACTGATGCAACCACCAACTTGGTCTGGCTGACCGGCTCCGACATGCTTGGTGCACCGAATCCTAACTTGACTTTGTCAAATGGTCTAGCCCGCGCTTTAATGCTCGAACAACCCCAACTTCGCTTCATCATCCTTGATGTCGGACCCGCCTCTTCCCTACTCGAAAACTCGGTTTCAACATGTGACAACATTGTTCTGGCTCTGACTTCGCACCACAAGTTCGACGATACCGAGTTCATTCAGAAATCTGGTTTGCTCTATATCAGCCGTTTCGAGCCAGAGATTGAGCTCAACCAACGCTTCCGCCAGCGTTTGTTCCCCGATGAAGAGGCCATGGCTACTACCACGCTTGCGGAACTGGGCCCTGCCAAGCTCGCAATTGGACAGGTAGGCGTAACAGACACCATTCACTTTCAACAAATCGCCGAACCCAAGACCACGCCTCCTCCTGGGTACGTAGATGTTGATTTACGTGCCGTCAGTCTGAACGCCAAGGACATCTACGCCTTGAACGGCCGTGTCGAAACACGTGCCGCAACCACCGCTTTAGACTTTGGCGGTATTGTTTCTGCCGTTGGTCGCGATGTAACAAATGTCAAAGTTGGTGACCGAGTTGCGGCGTTGGCTCCAAACCATTTCAGCACCACAGAACGCGTCCCTGCAGCCGCAGTGCATAAGTTGCTCGATAGCGAGGACCTGAAGGTCGTGACCACCCTTCTGACGGTCAATAATACTGCACTACATGCTCTGCGCGATCGTGCCCGCCTCCGAGCCGGAGAAACAGTTCTGATCCACGCAGGGGCTGGCGCTTTCGGTCTCGCTGCCATCGCTATGGCGCAGCAGATGGGCGCAACTGTCTACACCACCGTCGGCTCGCAGTCCAAGCGGGACTATCTCATTAAGGAAGCTGGCGTACCAGCGGAAAATATCTTCAACTCGCGTGATGCTACCTTTGTCGAGGGCATCAAAGCCGCGACCAAGGGCCGCGGTGCCGACGTCATTGTCAACTCGCTCGTGGGTGATCTCATGCACGCAACATGGTCCTGCATTGCTCCATTCGGTCGCTTCGTTGAAATCGGCAAGCGAGAACTCATCGACGCAGGGAAGCTGGACATGGCGGCTTTCTTGAAGAATTGCACCTTCACAGCATTCGACCTTTCCGAATTCTACTGGTCGGACGACCCGGTGTATCGCGATATCTTCCACAAGTTGACTGCAGAGACATTGGAGCTGTATCGTGCGGGCAAGATTAAGCCTGCACCTATTGTGACGTATGATGTATCTGACATCGCGCAAGCGTATCGGTACTTCAATAATAAGGACCGTGTTGGTAAGGTCGTTATCTCAATGGAGAACCCGCAGAGCCGTGTCCAGGTATGTCAATAATCTTTGTTCATGATTGTTCCTGTACTAACCGCGACGACAGGTTGCTCCGCCACGCCATTCTACCGTCTTCTCCGCCGAAAAGACCTATCTGCTCGTTGGCTGTCTCGGTGGTCTCGGTCGTAGTCTGAGTCGGTGGATGATGTCTCGTGGCGCCCGTAAATTCGTCCTCATGGGACGATCAGGCTGTGACAAGCCGGCCGCACAAGAACTGGTTGATCGTCTGCGCCACGCTGGTGCCACCGTTACAGTTGTCCGTGGTGACGTCGTTGAATTTGAGCATGTGAAGAAGGCCGTGGCAGCCTGTGTAGAGAATGGCCAGAAGATTGGTGGTGTCGTTCAGGCCGCTATGGGTCTTAGCGAGGCTTTGTTTGGCGTCATGTCTCACAAGGCCTGGCAGACGGGTATCCAGCCTAAGTGGAGGGGCACCTGGAACCTGCATTCCGCGCTCGAAGGCCACGACGCAGATCTTGATTTCTTCCTCATGACATCGTCCGTTTCGGGCTCAATTGGTACCGCGACTGAGAGCAATTACTGCTCGGCTAATGGCTTCCTGGACGCCTTCGCCCACTTCCGCCGCAGCCAGGGAAAGCCAGCCATCTCAGTGGGTCTAGGTATGATTAGCGAAGTTGGGTACCTCCATGAAAATCCGGAAATTGAGGCTATGCTCCTGCGAAAGGGTATTCAGCCGCTTAACGAAGAGGAATACCTGCAGATGATCGACTACGGCGTAGGTGGCGGGCAGGACTTCTCGAGCGACGTGCCCAAGGCCGTCGAGTTTGAAAGGCCGCATATCCTGACCGGTCTCGAATCCAACGCCATCCGTAAGTTGATCGCGCAGGGCTTCGACATCAACAACGGCGTTATGGAGGACCCCCGTACATCTCTCGTAGCGGGCTCCATCCTCGCCGAAATCGATGCGAAAAATGATGCTGAAGGGGGCGCAAATGCCAAAACAGTTGCTGCTGCAGCTGAATGGGCTATTGGCATCCCCGCCTCGACACTGGCGATGTTCGGTGCGGAAGTCAGTGCGCCGACGATGCACAATGCAATCCTACGCCTGGCCAAAAAGAGATTCAGCAGCTTGATCCTGATGCCGTTTGAACAGGTAGACGAGCGGGCGCCGTTGCCTTCGTTCGGGGTAGACTCGATGTTGGCAGCGGAATTCCGTACTTGGTTCTGGAATACGTTCAAGGTGGATGTGCCGTTCTTGGATATCATCAGTCCACAGAAGTCGCTGAATAGTTTAGCCGAGGCTGTAGAAGAGAAGATAGCTGCGGGATTGGCGGCTTAGAATAAACAAATTGGGTTTATGATTTGATGTTCACGGCGTTGGGGTATTTTCCTTGATTGTAGTCGTGGGGTTTTGGGATTGGTAATAGATAGTATTATAGAGTATGATATATCTACTTGCTAAGAATTGCATTGGGTATAAAAAGCTGCACAACGAATTTTTTATGTTCTTACACTCAAAAACTGATGCAACAATCTCTGTCTATATCGTTGTCCACAATTTGCTATCTCTACCCGCAATGGCCGCCTCGACGCTCATCTCTGATGTCTTCGTAGCCACCTGCATATTCAAGGCTGAACCGATATAACTTGAGATAGAAACCCCTCTCGGTATCCATTCAGGCTTGAGTTCAAACATGTGAAAGATCCTAGAGCATGAATGGTAGACTCTTGAACTAGTACCAATACTGCCTAGACTGCCTAGGCCAAGTTGAAAACAGTGGCTCGAAAAGGTGGTGAAAAAATTTTATGATACAAAAGCGAAAACAATTAGATGAAAACATTGTAATCCCAGACAATGGCCAAGTCCGAAATTCTAACTGTGGAACAACTCAACAGAAAAAGGGGATCACAAATGTATATGTCAGACGAATAAATTCATATGAGGAGTACCCCATAATCAATGAGTACAACCCTATTCACTAATATCATGTACGCTTCATCAATTTTCGTTAAATGGGTGGCCCGCCCTTTCCAGTATACTCTGCCATTTCTCGCCCATTTTCGTCCTCTCTCGCATCATCTCACTTTATCATGTTCACGATTCGCTATTTCGTTTCTGTGTGTACGCAGGATACGTTGGCTTGTATATAAACTTGGCGGAGCACAGGTACGTCTCAGTCCGAGACATAATATCACGTGAAAGCGAAGATGCACGTACCCCAGAAAGCATACCCCAGAAAGAATCCAGCAACCCATGTTACAAAAACGTTGTGCGCCGAATTGAGAGGCCAGATTGGTAACCAATTAAGAAAGGACGGGGCCCACGTGTCTTGGTAGAAACGCATCAGTTGGAAAAATGATGGTTGCAAGCCACTGTTCTCGTAAATCTGAGACATAACCAACAATGTTGCGAAGAAATTTCAACTCAAGGATATGGTCCTTATCTTTACACGTAGGGTTGTGCAAATGTCCGTGCACGCTGTATATACGTATATATACAGGCCGTTTTTTCTGCTTAATCATCAGCCAAGAGTGGAGGTTAGCCAATCAGAGGCCGTAAACAGGGTGTGCACGTGCCACAATAATACTTACAACAATATACCAAAAAGTTTATATACCGTATATTGCACAACCCTATTTACACGGGTCCTTCCTTCCACGAAACACCGTATCTGTCGTGGCTCATGTATCGCACCAGGATTTATGACTGCAGGCGTCAGCTATTCGCCAGTGAAGGACACTTTCCAATCTGATGGTTCCACTGAAAAGGCAAAAAGGGGATAGGGTTTCCTGCTTACCCGCTTCCTGATTTATAGCAAGAACTCCATCATTCTTGGTAATGGCGTGTTTCTTGTTGTCCACAGTTGCAGCCAAAATGCCCTGTTTGACTTGGAAGTATTCGTCTTGCCGTAGATGTATCATGTGCTTAGATACAAGTTGACCCGACCTTTTTTGCGCATATAAATAAGGAGTGAATTTTGCTTACACTGAGGGCTCGGATGACCCGTATTTGATGCGTGGATGGTCAATGTAGTGTGTCTCACGTATTGCCCAGCTCTGGTCGGACTGTACAAGAGCCTCGTACTCTGCCGAGTTGCCGAGAAAGGCAATCGCTTTCCTGTTGCAATCTTACACCGACCGATGAGACATAGGTATGCTTATTAGCATTCCTTCAGCTCGGGTAATCGCGTTGCTGCCTTAATCTTACCATAGTGTATGGGGACTTGGCTGTTTCGATAAGGCTCGTACAGCGGGATGAACACTAATCCCAGAACGCACTAGTGTATGCTTGGCACATAACTGGCACATAACCGGCACACGGAAATAAGTGTTGCGATTGACGCGTGTGCTGACAGTCTAGTCTTTCTCTGGTCAGGCATCAAACCGGGAATATGTGCCGACATATCGTTCCCAACGACGGTCGTGAGATTATGCACAACCCGGTCAGCCAGGATACGTGTCAGACAGAAAAGACAGCGTCCTCCTCTTTTATTCAGTAATCGTTACATTGAACGAGATTATGCATGGCCTCCTGCATGCATGGGTGGTCGAATAAACATGAAGGAGTCCTAAGTTGCACATCCTTCAAGGGTGAATCCACATCTGGTAAAGCCACCCCAGAGCCAACGATGATGGACCAAGGCTCAGTGACCAGCCGCGACAGCAACCGCAGTCTGCGGTTAGTGCACTTTGTCTTATCAAATCTAGTGTTGCCCATGGAAAATCCTGAAATTCTGTATCAAGAAGTGTTGGAAGACACCGGTTACGGACGTCAGTGTTAGAGGCGAAGTCATTGGTTGAGGGATGGAGCAGTACTAGAGAAGGTGGTATATATATACAATGTGATTCTTCACCCAAAGAAGAAGGGAAGAATATTAGTGTGAAGAGTGCCGACGAAGAAAACTTCGCAGTAACAGAGGCACGCCGAAATGCAGGGTTTGTTATAAAGCAGGTGCTGAATGTTTTGTGCGAATCAATAGCCCGCCCCAGGATTACAAAAAGGGTATATTCCGCATCTACAAAATCATACAAGGAAGTCTTAGTTCCCTGATTAGTTGTTGAACTTCGGTTGATTGGGGCCTTCGCTGATTGATCGTGCCATACCAATCGCAGAGGACTTACACGCTCGCATAAATGAACAACATTGGGAAGTAGGAACTGCTGCAACCCACATCTAACCCACAACACAAAAAATCCCGGCTTCTGAAGGCGAAAGTGGGAGTGGTGGTAGCATTAAACAGGAAAATGAATTCCAACAAAACGACTCGTCTTTGAACGATACAGTTCACTCTATGTCTAGTGTGTCAGGGCTATGGCCGATGTGGATAGTTGATAATGAACTAAATAATCCACCTCTTGCGCAACCGCATAACATGAACGACCTTAAGTCAGAGGGAATGAGAATCCCAGCTACACTAGACAGCCAGCAAGCACAAGCACAGCCAAACAGTGTCGAAATGCGACTCAACTCTTTGATGTGTACCGATTTAGATTGGCTCTATTTTAATAGGGTTTATGTATTTACAACCATGATACAGAACCGCTGCTACTACGCTTAGTCCACACAGGTGGTTAAAACTCAGCCAAGTTTGTGTCTATAATATGCCATGTGGGCGTTGGCGTCGTCACTTTCTACCCAGTTTCACCTTATTCGACTCGATCTATACGTGGAAGCGCCATCGCTCTTAGAGAGCCTCGAGGTGAAGAATCAGGATTGTATTGAGCAGATTCAGGCCTTTTTTGCTTTTCATATGTGACTTGACGTTCAAGTAGTGCTGCAACACTGCAAACGACCATTATTGTCAATGGACTTGCCCAATACCATCTTCAGGTAATAGGCGATGAACAGCGTAATAGCGATCACCTCCAGCAGTAAAGTTCGTATATAGAAAAACGCAAAACGCCTGCCTACATGCCTATTCCGAGCCAAAGTGAGAGTCCTATTTTCGATTAGTTGCCTGAATTGTAGTGAGCTTGACCCCAACCAAATTGTCTTAAGAGGAAAGTACCAAAAGAAGTAGCAAACAGAGAAGTTCGGAGACACGCAGAGCTACGCTAGCTGAGGAATTGGAACGGCCATTAAAGAATCTTACTGAGTGCAAAATTGCGGTTTAAATACGTGACATGATAGGTTTTACGTGTCAATCCAGAAACTCTCGATCCCTCGCAGAGGTTGCTTTATTGGCTGATTATGCTTGCTGATTATGCTTTCTACCCCATCATTGCCAATGAAGAATCACAACTTTCTTATACTAGATAGTGGAGAGGATAATCTTTAGCCACCAACATTTACAAGCATCGTACATGGCTTGATACCACACTTTCTTTTGCTTTCATAAGTTCCGTCGAATTTTATCAACATTTGTATAATATCAATGTAACTAATTGTGATTATTTACAGCTGTCCAAAGGGATGTATGAAGGGGCTTTAGCTCTTTTTCCCTTCTGAGCGTGAGTTAAACATGGATCTTGCCCGTTACTGATCTTCGAATTTGGTAGTATTACAGAGTACGTCCTTCTTAAATCTATTCGTTTCACGACATTATTTAGGGGCAATTAATGTGCAAAGTGTCTGCTAATACAAATAATGTTGGATTGAAACACTGTTGCTCTTGTTCACCCATTTAAAAATTTACGTGTTTCGCGCAGAAAGCGACCAGGAATTCTATTATGAATCAAACTCTCCAGAGCTGTTTGACTAATAAGGAGTGCTAGTTTGGTATATAGTAATGCTCGGGGAGTTTTGTGGTATAGTACATAGTCATGTAAAGGCCCGCCTTAGGCGTATAGGTGATGGACAGGAATGTATGAGTGCCGCTGTTAGTGCTAACACCATGCTTCGGGCTATATTTTCTCATGTTATTAATTGCGCTTAAAACCTTGTAGAGTGGAAGCTGCTTTCGTGGTAAGGCAGAGGGAATTATTCTGTTCGCTCCAAAATGTTTTGAGAGAAGGAACAGGGAAACTTACAAAACCTCATCCAAGTGCGACTGATACCTGGCCGCAAAATCAGGCTGACCATGGGTTTTAAACCAAGATTCCAACAGCTTGCTGATCTCTGCATCTGTTTTCCCGGTGCTCCACATGGGGATGTGTAGCTTGACTTCAATGTCTGGCTTTTTCTCTCCTCCCTCTTGCGTTGGTCTCATTTCGAATGCACACAGACATGTATGATCGGGCAGAACCACCTTGTTGTGAACTTCAGGATCCGATTTGGTGAAACCAAACAAATGGCGCCAGAATTCCTCAATCGCCTGTAAGCCCGCATCGATGGTTGGTCCCGAAAGCCTTCCACCCAAGTGAAACATATCCTTTGCCTTGGCAAGGGTATTAATGGAAGTGTGCACGTAAATCTTCATTCTTGCTGTCGGCGAGTCGACGACGCAATCATTGGATAACAGAACCACTTTAGGTGCTGTCTCCGGTGGAAAGGATTGCAGATAGCTATCCATTGTTGCAATGGACGCATCGTAGGACCCTGATGGTCCGTTGCATTTCCGGATGGCCTCAAATGCTACAGTCTTGGCCAGACTCCCGGTGTAGACTTCTCTCCAATGTAGGGTAAAGTACGCCTTGGCCACGATGCTCCCGGAGTGATCAAGATCAAATGCAACCCAAACGCGGCTCGGAGGGAACTTAGGTGGAAGCTTCGGGATTACTTCATCCATCGCATGATCTGGTACATTGGTTTCCTCGAGGAAGAGATTGAATGTTTTCAAGTCGATACTGGGAATTTCAGTGCTCAATTGAGTCAGGAACTCCTTTGCGGCCAGTTGGTTAAGCCGATCTTCAGGTGTGCCGGCCTTCGTTGTAGCCGGCTCCATTGTGAAACGGATTGTTTGATTTGGACTCTTCTCTTTCCAGTTCAGACTATACTCGACCGGCGAACCATCATACGTAAGCCAGGATCCGTAATATGGCTTGCTTCCATTGGGACGTGGGCCTAGGGCAGGAATCACTCTTTGGCGAAACCAGCGAAGTAACTCGAGCTGTCTATCATGACTGTACTGATTTTGTTGTAAAAGTGCGCCTAAAGACTGCCCTAAGGCACCCCACCAGAACGCATCATCATCACTGCCTGATTTAAACTGTTCATTGATCTGGTTGAAGGCTGACAGATTTTTGGGGATTTGCCTTTCACCACTGATTTCAGCAAAGTCTGTCTTAGAGACCGTGTGCGGCATTTTTCGTAGGCAAGGTTTCCCAACTAGAAACCAGCGTGTGAAAGAAAGTAGTAGGAAGTTGAGAGTGAGATGCTTGACTGTTGCGTGCTATTGCAGCTTTGATGCTAGTGATGCGTGATACTCATTAAATTATAAATAATTCGAGTAGTCCTTGAAATCAAATCACAACTGCCCCGGAGTTTCTCCCACGCTGTTGCTTCATCGTCGCAGTTATTCTGAATAAGATCCTAAAACTAAAGTCCGAGTCTTACTAATTTCTCACTCCACTTTGCGTTACTTCATCGAGTATATCAACTCTTGACAAAACATCGCATTGCAACTGAAGGCGGCCCAAGCGCTTAAAATCTTCAAAGAATAGTAGACCGCCTGAGGAGTGTACATCGTTCGAGTTCATGCGTACAACATCTAAAATCAATAAACATCGCCTCTGTGATGCCCGCGATACAAGGACGTCTCACAGCTTACACCCAAGATAGAACACGAAGTCTAAATCCCAATTGAACAGATTCAAGTGAAGTGTTTTCTCTTCCACTTTGCTCGCGTTTTTCGTTTTCGTTAGACCCGGCGCATCATATGAAACATCACTCGTTGCAATAGCTCAAACCGCTGAATAGCCTGCATGTTCAACTCTGAATTGATCGGACCCAAAAGAGAAGGCCACATTATCTGTCACAGTTCTAGGAATGTCTACACACGAAGCCTGTTTCCAATTGTATGCCCAAGTCTTTCTACCATACCTCTGCATGATGGCATCGCAGAGACTGTACTCTTTTCTCTCTTTTCAAACTACAGCCATTGCTTGTTTCCCATGTGCGACACATATGCTCCGCCATCTCCTTTCTCAATACTAGCATTCTCCCAAACTTTCCTCACATCTGCAGCAGCTATCGATGGAGGTACCATGCCTTTGAAGTTAGGCGCATAGCTCGCAAGTTTACCCATAAAATCCATCACGTTTTTCATCTGCTCTGGCTTTGCTATTGAGAATCAGTGTCATGTTATATAAATTGCCCTGTTTTTAGTGAGGGCGCTGTGAGTCTCACCCGACGAAAACTGGCCCACGTCAACTGCACCGGGGCTAATACTGATGAATAGCACGCCGTGCTTCTTGTATTCTGCGTTGAATTTGGCCGTTACAACATTCATCGCTGCCTTAGACATGGAGTAAAGAGTACCCGTCACTATATCGAAATTGTTGACGAGGTCAATGTCTGCTGCACCACTCGCTATTGCAACTACCTTCTTTACGTTTCCTTTGAGAAGAAGGGGTGTGAACAAATTGTACAAATGAATGTTGCCAATTGCATTAGTCTTGTACAGTTCGATGGCAGTCTCCTCTAGCTCGTGAGGTTTCTCGCCCCTGTTGAACACGACGCTTTAGTAACTGGCTGATGAGCAATAGACTTTGCACATACAAGACTGAGATAGGATCGTAAAGGTCAAATTGCGACGTCCAAGCTCCATTTGCAATCAGGTAATCAACGCTTCCACCGGTGATGTTCGCAGTGTCAGCGGCGGCAGTCTTCAGTTCATCGTAGCTAGTGAGGTCGGCCCGAAGAATGTGGATATTGGAGCGCTCGCCTAATAGTTCTAACACTTTTTTTTCGGTTGCAGGCTTATCGCGAACGAGACCGATGACAGTGTTGTTTACATCACTCGATATCTGCGCGAGGAACTCGAACTGCATAGTCGCAAGATGTAAGTCTATGTGCCGCCCATCATTTGTACCATGACTCACCCCTAATCCTTTCGAAACTCCTGTGATCACGTAGGTGGACATTCTTAGCCGATTTCTAACCCTCTTAATATTCGGAGGTGCATGGTGAGCCATATAAACACACCCATACCACCATCTTAACTATGTTAGCTGATTGATTTACAAGCGCATAACAATAGAAGCAGCAAATGAACGGCGGACAAACTATATGCCTAGCTCTTAGAATGTTTGACTGCTACCTAGTCAATCTAAGGCCCAATCGCCTGAATATTCTGAGACCTATAGGTTCGATGTATAGATGCAAGGGATCCTGGAGGACCATGCAGGGAATTCCACAAGCAGAAAGCGTTGGCTGACAGCATACGCGCAGCGGCGCCGCCTGACCACCAATATATTGCAACTAGCCGAAAATGGTGGGCATAATGGTTGTTATCTGATGGAGTTAAGTTTTCCAGCCTTGGCATCAGCTTCGTAATGAGAGCACTTTGTCGGACCTATTAACTCCGTGCCTTGTTCTATCAATATGCAGCCCTGCATTTGTGTTGCTTTCCTGTAGCCCCTCGATTTTCCCCAAGTGCCAGCGACTTTCGACCTTCACAAACGCCTTTTGGTAGTTTCAAAATACTTCGCGCTGCCAGCAGCATCTTCTTTCTTCTCTTATGCCATGTCAGCCGATTTGCAGAGACGAGCCCGAAAGGAAGCCACAATCTTCGCACCCATATCGCGCCAGTTAACAAAGCCACGAGCCCTTCCTCACGGCATCCGATTGACGGACCAAGTCGCCATCGTTACAGGTAGCAATGTGGGGCTCGGACTGGAAGCTTCACGTCAGCTTTTGAAGCTTGAGTTGAAGCACTTGGTGATGGGCGTTCGCTCTGAAGCCAAAGGCAACGCTGCTGCTGACATCCTACGAAAAGAATTCCCGAGCGCTACCGTCTCCGTTTGGCCCCTTGATATGGAGTCTTATGATTCGATCCAAGCATTCGCCAATCGCTGCACATCTCTCCCTCGTATTGACATCACAATACTAAATGCTGGACTCACGACAAAGTCGTTCAACATCATTTCCGCCACAGGCCACGAGACCACGATGCAAGTCAATTATCTCTCAACCGTATTGTTGACCATCTTGCTCTTGCCTATTATCAAAGTCAAGAAGAATGCGAGCACGAGACCACCAGTCTTAACTTTGGTCGGTTCTGATTCGTCATATGCGGCAAAGATTGATACGAAAAATGCGTCCGCGCTAAAGCCATTCGACAAGCCCGATGGCTACGCGCCGATGCCATGGTACACAGCTTCCAAGCTTTTCCTTGGTTTCTTCGCAACGAAACTGGTTGATTTCATCGATCCCAGCGATATATTGGTCAACGTTGTAAGTCCTGGCCTGACCAAAGGAACCCAGTTTTTCAGAGACGCCCCTTTAATAATCGGTACGCTCTTGCGTATCATGGCATTTTTCCTAGCCCGATCAGCAGAGATGGGCGCCACTACCTATGTAGATGCGGCCATTGCTCGGGGACCAGAGAGTCACGGCCAATTTCTTAGTGATTGGGCAATCAAACCGTATGTTTATCCCTCTTCGCGCCTTTTTCAACTCCATTTATCAAATGGGCAATCAATTCACTACTCTTCATGACGAAAGAAATGATCATGTGTATCAATTGCTAAGATCGCATACGCAGATATCCCGAAGTCACCTATACCGCCGAGGCCGAAGAGTTCAGAAAGCGGCTGTGGGAAGAAACAATGAAGGAGCTCGAATTCGTCGGCGCGTCAAAGATATTGGGAGACCTGAAGAGCACCTCATAAATAGAATGATCACGCTCTTAAGAGGCTTAGAGCTGGCACTGATCGTACAAATTCAGTTCCTTCTGTTTGTTGAGACACTCCCTACATTGAATATTATTGCCGCTTGCTGCATAAGAAATGTCTTCATGTTTATTTCAACAAAATCTCTACATTGGCCAATCCTTTCCCACCATAAATTCAAGTACCAATCACAATTTTACAAAGTCGTGCAATTAATTATACTGCTCCTGGAAGTTAGAGGGCACGCACATAGTGCAATGTTGACTTGTGCTAGGGTTGTTTGATTGAATTCTTATTGTTTGATGTTCTTATGTTAATAAATGCGGATAGCGTGCCTAAAAAGATAATGTAGGTAACATTGAGACTAATAGAAATACTAGAAAGCGATTACACAAAATTGCAACAAATAGAGCAAAATGTGGAGGTCTAATTGATTGGATTCTTCAGAAGCGCTAGCGGCCCGGATTGTTATGTTCCGTCTTGTCACCCCTTGGATAATAAGACATAGACCATCCGCAATGGCAGTAATCCTTGGATTAGTCTATGCATGGTTGACAGCAGTGAACACCTCCTTGGTGGGGACTCGGAGTAACCTGCATTCGTAGTTTCTCCGGGCTGACGCGCTAAACCTAATCTGCTCACCACAATAGACGCAGGGCTTTGATTGGCCTGCCGCTTCCTGTTATTCAGGTCTTGTAATTATACCTTGCTCGTGAATCAGAGGAATCATCCATCCAGTTTTCCGCGTAGCAGATATCAAGAAGCGGCACCTTTCACTCAGGTTAGAGCGAATACTTTTGTTTTCGTGTATCCTGCATTACAACTTGCACGTCGAGCCTGAGTGCAACTAGATGGGGACATCTAATCTGTCTCTCTATGAGACCAAATACACTATCTATGCTGGTATTGCGGCTCTCATTCTCCTAATTTTACGAAGATGTTACAGTATTGGTCAGAGGCCAAGAGATTATCCACCAGGGCCACCTACTCTACCTCTTATTGGTAATCTACACCAGATCCCCTCAGAGAATCGCCATTTGCAATTCCAGAAGTGGGCTCTGGAATATGGGCCAATTTATTCACTCATTTTGGGGACAAAAGTCATGATTGTCCTAAATTCGGATGTGGCGATTAAGGAGTTGGTAGACAGGCGTGGTGCTATTTACTCCTCAAGACCAGAGGCGTATATTGCCCAAGATATCCTCAGCGGTGGGCTCAGGATTCTATTCATGGTATGTTCTGCCTGATAGCTATGTTTTCTGTGAGACAACGATTCATCACTCAGCTCTAGCCGAATCACAAAGCGTGGACAGTGGCCCGCAAGCTGGCACGTCGCATTTTGGGTGTGTCTGTAGCACGAACCTACGTACCCTACCAGGACCTTGAGAACAAAGCGATGCTACTCGGGTTTCTAGAGGATTCAGGCGACTTTATAAGTCACCTTAGACGCTACACGGCGTCCATCACGACCCAGATGACTTTTGGTTTTCGGACTACAACCTTGGACGACCCAAGATTCAAAGAAGCATTCGACGTATGTGGATCTAGGATATTTTAGGGGCTGTGAATATATATTGACACCGTTCTTAGATTTTTGATCGGAGTTCGGAGCTTATTGGGTCCCGCGTGAGTGAAGACTGTCATAAACTACAGAACTCACATTAATTCCACTCTAGACAGCAGCTTTGTTAGATTTGGTCCCAACTTTGAGGTTCCTGCCTGAACTTTTCCTTCCTATCAAAAGAGAAGGAAAGAAAATACATAGTCGAGAGTTGAAGCTCTTTCGAGATTTGTATCTTGAGACCAAAGAAGGGCTCCAAAAGGGAACAGCGAAGGTACGGAAGCCAACCAGAGCAACTAGGCGAAAATGTTAATGCCAATGAAATAGCCATGCGTTTGCGTCGACCTCGTCAAGATGCAAAGGGACGAGAAATTCTCGGATGACTTTGCTGCGTATATCGGTGGCTCATTGCTGCAAGCTGGTTCCGAGACTACGGCGGCTGTACTGGTCGGATTCGTTCAAGCTATGGTGATTTTCCCAGATGTGGCTAAGGCGGCGCAGGCGGAGTTGGACTCCGTTTGCGGTGACCGTATGCCAGATCTGAATGACTTTCCCAATCTTCCTTACATCCGGGCTTGTGCCAAGGAAAGTCTAAGATGGATGCCTGGGTTTATGTTGGGAGTACCGCACAGCGTTACTCAGGACGATACGTATATGGGGTATCACATTCCTAAAGGCTCAACTATAATCATGAATGTTTGGTGCGTATTCGCCGGCCCATGAAAATGGAAGATGCCGTTGCTAACTGCTTTATTCCTTCTCGATGCAGGGCTGTACACAATGATACCCAAAGACACCCAGATCCCCGGAGGTTCGATCCGATGCGATATATAAACGACCACCAATCATCCATAGACGCAGCCAACAATCCAGACGCCACTAAACGAGATCATTTCGTGTTCGGCGCAGGCAGGCGCAGGTGTCAGGGTATGCACATTGCTGATCGATCGATCTTTTTGGCCATTTCACGTTTGCTCTGGGCGTTTAACTTCCAGAGATCCGTTAACCGAGAGACCGATGAGGAAATCATTCCAGACCCGAATGACATGGTGGATGGTATAATGATGTTTCCGAAGCCGTTTCCTGCAAATATCCGCCCTAGGAGTGCGTCGAAAGCAGAGCATATAAAGCGAGAATGGGGCCAAATGTTGAAAATGCTGGATCTACAGCACCAGTGGAGGGAGGTTCCCGAGGGGTTGATCTGGAAAGACGAGCAGCTTTCCGAAATCAATGTGGAAGCATAAACCATTCGGAACCTATGTCATCTACGGCTTTTAGTCTTCGAGGATATAGATTTCTGCAATAACATCCTCTATTTGGTTGAGATTAACCTCTTTGATCTTCACTTCACCCTATGCCTTGTAGACTCTTACGGTCAGTCTACTACCTTGACAGTCGGCTAGCCGTATAATTTATCGGGAAGCTGAAAGTCCAAAATGACATCTATTGCTACGCTGCAGTTAAAAATGCGCAAAAAAGCCTTTTTCACGCAGCTGAAGTGTCATATGATAATCAAAAAGCGGGTGATATGACGGATGACACGGTGGTGGCCTTGAACAGAATGAGGGGTCTGTACATAGCCCTCGGCTGAATAGTGCACGTCTTTGGCCGCCATGATCTTGTTTGCTTGAGTAAAATAGATTGGCTACTTTCAAGTAACAGATTACAAGGTAACGCGTCTGAATGTGATAGTTGGTTCGCACAATGGGTCGAATTAAAGGTAATTTTTGGCGATATCATCTATCAATTGCATCACAGGGTTGATCACCGTCTCCCGCATGGATATACAAGAAAGACGCAGCCCCAGGAGAGCAGAATAAACACGTTCTGCCCGTCACTGGTCAAAGCTATACAGCTAAGGAAAAGTTCGCACAGTCCCCCAATCAAAATGACAGTTCATCTTCGTGCGGAGAATAGTTTATGGTGATGCGGCTTTAATAAACTCCGAGCTATCTTACTACCGCGCTCAAGTCTCAGTTCTAGCCTTGAAAAATCGGTTTCCGGACGAATCACGTGAGAATTAAAGGGTGAGTCAGACCTCGGGATTCATGAGTCGGTAGGGAAGGCACGGTGTACAAACCAGGATACCACTATCTTGGCTCGCTGGTCGAGGTTACCATAACAAATATTCGACTAGGATGATTAGCATTCTGGAGCACGGTCCTAGTGCATGAAAACCCTATTCTTCGCTGTATTGCCTTTCCCCCAGCCTTCACTATTCGTTGTTAAAGTATACGTGATTACTAGGTGCATATCTATGCAGCACCTCAATTCTAGCGACTCTTTTATATAGAACGAGACTCCCTATTCCAGGGTCACCTATTTACTTACACTTCTACTTTCCAAAATATAGCAGGACTCACAGTTTGATCTGCTCACCACATCTCTTTACAATGTCATAGCTTTACGAACTGTGCCCCGGGGCTGAGACTTGTGGCGTACTCCAACATGACCATTTCTCAGGTCACCTATCTACTCGAACTTCTCCTTTCTAAGATATAGCGGGACTCATAGTTTGATCTGCTCACCACATCTCTTCACAATGTCATAGCTTTACGAGCTGTGCCCCATGGCTGAGACATTTGCCGTACTACAACATGATCATTTCTAAGGTCACGTTCTCAACATTGGCCCCCTAACGCCGCCACAATTTTGAATAGATTTCAAATATCTGTCTCTATGAGGCTTACAATGCTATATGTACGAAAATCTATATTAACCTCTGTTTGTACGTTGATGATAATCGTCCACAGAAAGAACTTCAACACACTCTCATTGTCTTCTTTTCGGCCGCAACAGAATCATTATTCTGTGCTTATTTTTTTGCACGAAACCCCAACCACACGTTGATACTTTCATTTTTTTGTACTCGTTGTATCCACAAATTCAATCAAGTTCCCAATCCGTTTCCCAATGGTTTTCCTCGCCTTTTCGGGGTGGGTTGCTCTGCTGGGCTTCCTCACCCCCGGTTTTGCGGCGCCTTCTTTGTATCTGCGTCAGAACGGCGACCTGAAATCCATACTGACAACCACCAATTTCGCCTGGTCTCCGGAAACTACTATTCGATTCCCAGGCTCTCCTGGATTCGCAAATGTCACAGAGAGGTGGACAATTGCCCAACCTCCTACTTATGCCGCAGTCATCAGCCCAGCAACCGAAGAAGATGTAGCTAAAGCTGTCAAACTCGCCCACGATCATCACATTCCCTTTCTGGCTACGGGTAAACGTCATGGATACACAGCTACCTTAGGAGAGCTACACAACGGCCTAGCCATCGACCTTGACCAGCTGAATTCGGTCGATATCGACGCCGCTACCGGCATCGTTACTTTTGGGGCGTCGGTCAGTATCGGAGGGTTTAAAGACGATCTGTACGAAGCTGGTCTCATGTTGCCGTCCGGCTCTTGTGCATGTCCAGGCTACCTTGGTTTAACAGTCGGCGGGGGCGTCGGCCGCTACATGGGAAAGTATGGGTTGGTACTGGATAACCTGCTCTCTGCGCGGGTTGTCACGGCCACAGGGAAAATCGTTTCTGTTTCAGAAAAGGAAAACGCGGAATTATTTTGGGGTATGCGCGGTGCCGGCGCCAATCTCGGTATTATAACATCAGCCACATTCCAAGCGGCCAAAGCTGATGAGCATGATAACGGGAACGTCCTGACAATTGACATGAGATTTGCGCCAAACGCAACAGAGGCCTATTTCAAACATCTCGACTCGGTACAGATATTTCCGGCCAACACTGCTGCCGGTCAACTTACATTCTGGAACGACACCAATAACCGCGCGGAGCTCCTGGTCAACTGGGTTTTCTTTGGTCCCGAGAAAGAAGGTCGTGCCTTTATGGATCAGTTCATTGCTTTGGGTCCTTACGCGATCGAGAATTATGAATACATTCCTTGGAACAAGCTCTATGCCGTTTCTGCCAGCGGCTTTGGCGAGAATGAAGTTTGCATACCAGACCTTTACCGAGACATGTATGGATCAAACATGAAAGTTCTTCCAGCCGCCCCTCTTCAAGAAACCTTTGATAAGTTTCAAAAGTTTTTTATTGATCAGCCTGAGGCCCGTTTTACCGGGTGGAATTTCGAATTGTTCCCCAACCAGGCCACCCTTGCTGTGGATGACGATAAGACCGCTTATGCATGGCGAGACGCAGTGGGCTATTCAGTCGTTTCTGTTATGGTAAATGACCCATCAGATCCACTCCAGACTGAAGCGGGGGCCAAATTTGGGCGTGACTTGCGCACTCTCTGGAACGCAAACTTTGGGTACGAGGACATAGGGGGGTCTGTCTACGTCAATTACGCCCATGGAGATGACCCAATCGAGAACAAATATGGCGCACGCAAATTACCGAGACTGGCAGCCTTGAAGAAACAGTGGGATCCAGACAATGTTTTTGCATACAACAATGCTCTGCCCACTAGTTACCCATAGGTGGACTGTAGAAACCACAACTACTGAGCTGCAGAGCTGATTCACATTGTTAAAGTTCTTTGAGTCTAGATAGATCTCATTTAGTATACCTAGATTATATAAGGTCACGTGGCCACTTTTTTTTTCAATCAAACTTTTTCCACTCTTTTACGAACAAGTCTTTAACAACACCTTTTGGAAACCTTTTTTGAATTGAGCACAGATAGGCTGGGTAGTATACGTACTAAGCCAAATGCGTACAACTCAACTCATAGATTTGATAGCCGAGGCTTTGAGCGTGTTTGATCCTGGCCTGAACACAGCATAAAAAGTCGTATCACACACATGCACTTGTTGAGGCGCCTATCACGATATTTTTCTGGCTAAATTGAACCACAACGACGGTGACTGCGGGGATCACCAGTTCCGCCGATATCCGATAGGACATTTCTACTGTCGATCCCAAATTTCAATACACCATATCCGACACGGCGGATGTGGAGTTAAAAGCAAAATGCAACCTGTCTGTGGAGGTTGCGCTGTGAAGTGGCGTCATTGCCGCACATCCTTAATTTACGCAAAGAAAGTTAGGACGGATTTGTAAGGGTCGTTCATCTATGTCGCCCTTTACAAGCGCATGGTTTCCAAGACTGGTAGACGGAGCAAGCCTAAAGCGGCATGATTTCGACTCGCCCGTATTTACATCTTGTACGAGAGCGGCTTCTATGCGCAGTTGTAATGGTCTCTTGGCTAGAAAGCTTAAGTGTGATTCCCAAATGCTTGGTTGAGTTTGTTTCACATTACATCATGGAGGTGACGTGGGTGAAACTGCCATGCAGGTCAACCTCAGTGTTTGTTATAGCCATAAAACAGTATTCATGGAAAGAAGGATTGCTTTATGCGCATTCTCTTGCATTCGACGGGAAATGTTTCGATATGTTTCCTTAGCCGCCGTCGCTTTGCTGTAGAGTATTGACCGTTCAACTACCGTGATACGTCGTCGAAACCCTGGCATTGCATTGTTTATATTAATCGATATTGAGTGGAGAAGCAAATGCCTCAACTACCGTATCCTCAATCGTTGATCATTCGGATTTTGGACACTTCAGAAAAGTCTGATGACAGTAAATCATGAAATGTTGCAGCAAGCAAACGCATCGGGCTCCAAAGCACCGACCTCGCATCCGATGGACACTGCCCAAAAGTCTGTACGACGGTTCTACTGCATGTTGACAAATATCCTAGAAATATTAGACTTGTGAAGGGTTACATATAGTCTAATTGAAGTATCCCTACAAGGGAAGGTAGTACAAGAACGACCTATATAGATAGTCAATTGTGCCATATTCATCTCCTCGTTTTCTTTCTCACACATTGACTTACACTTCTCTTGAACCTGTCTCAAGCACGAAAGTTTCTATCTTCTATAATCGAACCCAAAAGTCGATATGACGACCGAGGTAGAACACTTTAACCTGCAGCTGCCGCAGGATCATATGGCTCGCTCAACCGAACTGCCATGGTACACGGCAGATGTTGAGAACAAGCTAAAGCCCTCATTCCGTAAACTGCTCGAGGAATGGAGTGGCATTGCCCCTGAGTCTGTGGTTTCCCATATATACCAAACGGTACGTTGTGCAATCCCAAGTCAAATCGGTGCGAGTAAATGAATTTTATCTCACTGGCATATCAGCGCGACGAGTCGTGGAAAGTATTTCCCTGGCCATGCATTGGAGAGTTCTGGTTTATGGAGCAAAGCCTCCTGCGCCATCCAGACTATGCCGCTACCCTTGCTAAACTCAAAGAGTCTGGTGGAGACGCCAAATTCCTGGACTTGGGAACCTGCCTTGGCCAGGACGTTCGCACACTCGCATACGATGGGGCTCCAATCTCGAGCCTATACGGCGCGGACGCACTCCCGAAATTCGAAGCAGCAGGCCATGCCTTGTTCAAAGACAGCGATCGTTTTGACTCCTCCCACTTCATCACGGGCGATATCTTCTCGGATAGTGATGATCTCGCCCAAACTCGCGGACAATGGGACATTGTACACATCGCAATGTTCTTGCATATTTTCTCGCTCGAGGATCAGGAAGTTGCGAGTCAGAATGTACTCAGGCTGTTGAAAGCGAGGCCAGGATCGGCAGTCATCGGCACCCAAACGGGAACAATGGATCCAGGCGAGTTGCAGTTGAAGCCGCCGATGTGCGAGCCAGGCGAGAACAGAACAATATACAGGCAGAGCAAGGACACTCTGAAACATCTGTGGGAGAGCGCCGCGAAAGCGGTTGGGGTTGAGGTGAAAGTATGGACGGAATATGATGAGGCCGGTGAACATTGGGAGGAGAAGGAAAGGTTTTTTGTGGGGGACAAGGAACGGAATATTTTCTTCAAGGTAGAGATTGTTTAAGTTCCTTCTCCGGAACCTCTGTTCATCCCAATGGCTATCATTGCCGTCTCTTATGTAGTACAAATTGCAAGATACAGAACGATTTATTCCCGAGATTTGAGATAGCGAAGAAACGGTGATAACTCTGTAAAGTCCGCTGCACATCGACCGCTATAGTGCTCCGCCGCCTCGGCTAAGCAGGGGGTTTGTTTATCTTCTTCCAAATTTCTGCGTCTCCCCGTAATCTCCCGTTGCTCTCTTTCCATTGCGACTTCCGTGATTATTACGCGCAAAATGCCGCCGCTCTCTAAAAGCGTCAACGATGCCTTCAAAGCCTCTACCTCCACCCTGAAGATCTCATTTCCGAACACCAGCGTTACGAACCCGGGCCAGAAAGTCAAAAAGGAGGATGCGCAATCCCCTCCAACTCTCTTTCTCAAATCTCCAACCCCCTCCAAATCATATTTCGCTCTCTCCCTCGACCCAGATGCGCCGTTTCCTTCCTTCCCCTTCCTCGGCCCAATACTGCACAGCATTCAAACTAGTCTGGTCCCCGAAGGCGAACCCGACGACGAGGGGTACGTGAAGCTCGTGTCTTCTGTCCAGAATGTCGCGGATTGGATCGCGCCGGCCCCTCCAGGAATTTCCAGCCCCCACCGTTATGTTTTCTTGTTGTGGGAGCAGCCAGAGGGTGTTTCTGATAAGAGTGTGAGAGAGTTGCTGCGCTTGAAGGAAGGTGCCAAGGCCGGGTTGGCTAAGAGAGTTAGATGGAACGAAGAGGATTTTGAACAGCGCGTGGGATTGAAAGAAGTAGTCGCTACGGCCTCGTTCGTATGTGGGTAGACTCTTCAGACATGACCGAGTCATATCCCTTTATCGGGTGCTCTTAAAATCGCTGTAATCAATAATTCTGTACATCAATGTCGAGCGTGCTGCTGTCTACAATACCGCTGAATTCATGGATCAAAGTTTTTGAGGAAACTATTGCAATTTGTGAATACCAGCCATTAAAAGATATATGTGTGATTAACACATAGCTACACTCATCCCCAATAGTCTTCATCTAGTGAACACCTATTTTCAGCCTCTGACTGCCCTCTGTAGCAAAGTGTGGGTATAAAGTCGGAAAATGCCGAAGCCAATGCGCTTGAAGAAAGGACACGATCGCAAACAAAAGTTCGAGTTACCACGCGCGGGTATGAAATTGTTTCATTTGCAACAGACAAGCGCGAACACATGATTTGTTGCATATTTTTATATAGACTAGCAGCGCGTTCTTGCTCGCAAGACGTCACCCACACCTCATCTGGTAAACTGAGTGACTTACGCTATTAAGACGCATTCTTTAGCTGGAGGTAGGATCACTAACGTCAGAGTAAGATATCTCCGACCGAATCTATCGCGCTGGGTAAACTTGTTGTTGCTGACACCTTTTCGGTATCTTGGTAACATTTTGAACACATTGCAAAATAGCCTCCAGCGTGTGCCAATCAAGCATTCCTTCTTCATATCCCAATTGTGACCTTAATTTCTTCAAACATGTGCGGGGAGGTAACGCTATGAGAGAAAACCCAAGGGACTCTAATAATAAACATCCCAATCCTTCCACTAGCTGTGTTAAGAACATGAGTATGTAAGGCCGTGAAGGCTAGATACAAAGTAGAAAAAAAAATGTATGCCGGAGGCTAAGATCAGCTAGACTATTTCATGGTGGCGCATACTGGTCAACGGACTGAAGCGGAGAGATGTTCAAGTAGGGTTACGATGTAAGCTTCCTGCAGACGAGGACCGGAGTATAGATAGCTCAGCGGGTATCGATCTCGTTTCCGTTGACTATGTGGAGCGCGCGTTTACTGGCCCTACTTATACTTGTGACTGGACTATTGTTTATATCATCCCGCTTTCTCACCAGTCATCAGCCATGATGCGGCCATCTCACGGGGTAATTTTCGTGAGCTACGTCGCGTCCACGATCACCGCGTTGGCTTTCGCTGTCCACCCACAACTAGGACCGTACCCCGTCTCCATCTCCAATGTAGCTTTACAGACGTTGCGCGACGATGCTCTTTCACCACAGCAAAATGAGAAACGACGCCTCATGCTCTCTGTTTTCCAGCCCCAAATGTCCTCCCTGGCATGCGCGAACGCGTCGCACGTTGCGTATATGCCAGAAAAAACAGCGCGCGTCATGGAGAAACAGGAACCTGGTGGCGTGCCATTATCGCAGGTTTCGGGGCTGGATTTTGCTGCATTGGACGTTGAGTATTGCGCCCCAGCGCGCGATGATGGACCGGTTGGCGTGTCGCCTTCGCCCTCGCCTATTCTGCTCTTCCAGCCAGGGTACCAGGCCAGTAGGTTCGCGTACCAACTCTACCTCGCCGCGATTGCGAGCTCGGGGTACACGGTGGTGAGTATAGATATCACGTATGAGTGTCCGATTGTGGAGTTTCAAGACGGTTCGACGGTGGTGAACAATACGGGTGTGTCGCCGGATGGGTTGGGGCCAAACGAGAGTTTACCTGTGCGCGCACAAGACTTTTCATCGGTCATCGACGCGATCGAAAGCGGATCACTTCCCATCAGCAAGTCGCGCGCGCCAAAGAATGGCAATGGTCGTGGTGATGGTCAAGAGGAAGCGAAAGCCAAAATAGGTGTTTTTGGCCACTCCATAGGCGGCGCCGCATCCCTCTTCGCCGCGTCCCTTGACCCCAGGATCAGCGCAGTTATAGATTGGGATGGACAGATCTTCTCTGCGCAGGTCAATGCCACCTCTTCTGCTCCCACAATGCTCTTCCAGCGCGAGTCCCCTCTTGAAGGCCATGTCGAAGGCTGGGAGTACGCGTGGGAAAACTTGTTACGGAGCGACACAAAGGCTTGGATCGCGCTGAATGGCACTCAACATCTAAGTTTCACGGATTTGCCGACGGTTATTGAGACAGAGAGTCTACGAACCACGAGGAATGGGGACGGGGTGTTGGCGGTTGGTGGTGTCATTGCACCGAGAAGGCTGAGTGGGGTGGTTTGGGCGTGGTCCGTGGCGTGGTTTGACCAGGTGTTGAAAGGCAAAGAGGATGGCTTGTTCTTTGGTGCCAAGCCAAGCGCAGAGTTCCCGGACGTGAGATTTGTAAAATAAATAGCTGTTCAACTTCTGTAGACTCCTAATTCCAGAATCAAGAGCTTGTCTTGACTACGCGGAATCCGCCAGTTTCCTTCGTTTGCGCCAATGTCATGCGGAAGACTACAATCAAGTGTTTTACCTCTCCATAACTTAACTAATGAGTAACAGCAATCTGCAAGTGCCGCATTCTGTAGTGGATGTTTGTTTCTTCCATACGATATCGAAACTTTTGCCCGCTTTGTGTTGGGTGATCTCAAAAGCCGTTCGATTTGGGCAAGTTGAAAGAAATTGTATCTTGAGATCTCAGGTGGATTATACATTCATCAAGATAGAAGGGGAATATTTTACAATCAATTAACGATTTTCACGACGTTCCTATCGAAGGTCAAATTTTCAGCAATTTTATAGACAAGTACCAATGAGTGGAGATATAGTGCGTTCGTGGGAAAGTACAGGAAAACGGAACGCCTATATCAGAATTCGATTTCCTCTGTATTCAAAAGAAATGTGCATATGTGCCGCGGAAAAGCCAAGAAATGTTGGTACTCTTTTCCGTTGGATCGGAGGCGGGGAGTGGAAAATGCTGAAGCAAGTTAGAATAGATTGAAATAGTATACCTTCGTCACATGGCCAGCCTCAGTCTAACTAGAAACAAATGGAGTGGCGCCATGTGAAAAATAGTCGTGTGGGGCGCACGACCTATCAGGGTTAGCCAGGCGTGCCAGGTAGTAATTTTGACAGAAATCGGATGTTTTCTACGGAAGGTGGATCTTCATATCCGAGTTTTCTACGAGTTTTCCTCTGTTGATCATTTGATATCAAGAACAGGACCTCAATGTGCGATTAGAAAAGCTTTTCAACTTTCGCAAGTCTTCACTGCCTCGCTTACTCATTCAAATCGATTTTTCTCTGGTTGAGCACACAGTTTCTTCTTAGAAATACAAGCCCTTGCAGTCTCCCAAGAGATCAATCGGATTCTGTCGCCTCAATGCTCATCACACGGGGATTCTCTCTAACCAACTTTGTCATTGGTTCTTCGGCTTTATGTTTCCAGATTTTCGTTCTCTATCCATGGCACGAGAAGCTCGAAGCGCAATTCAATGACATGACGGAGGCGCACAAAGCTATGCTGCGGGAGACTACGAAAAGGCATAGGCAAGAGCTGGGTGCTATCCGTGCGGAACTAGAACAGTTGAATAAGGAGAAAGAACGAAGGTCGAAGTTCTGGTGAAACTAGATCACACGATATTTCACAGTGAGTAGAACCCTCAAATCTGGAGTTGAGGGAAGAGGACCAGTAGCTGGGCTGTATGGCTTTTCGCTAACAGCACATTATCAGATTCGTAGACATAGTGTCCATGATGGATAGTTAGTCTTGCGACCACTCGATTCAGCAATTCAGAAGCACGGCACCAATCTCCCTCTCACTTAGATTGCGATAAATACTTCACGGTTTCTAGTACTACGGTACTATCGAATTATCCACTTCTGACACAGAAGCTAGAGAAATACAATACACAGGGAGCAAAGATATCATGCTGACAACTAAATTATGACCTTACAAAACATAAGAACAAATAAAAAGAAGACGTCCACGAGTCTCGCAAAGACTTTCCTGTGTGTGAGGGCTTACTAAATGTTAGGTGGAACCCCGCTTCCGAGAACTTCCATTTCGCCCCGATGACCGACCATCAGATTCCTACAAATATGAGCTGATAACATGCATTTCAAAATCATACTAAACATCAAGAATTTAATCTGTTTCTCATCCATCGTCTGCAATTTATCACCCGCATTAAACGCATAGATTCGATTCAACACCAGCAGTATGCCTACAACCGAGTTTGTCTTCCCATCTTTCAAACCAGAGCTGGCCAAAGAGGCCAAGATTGCGGCCAGAAACGCTTTTCAACCACTCAACAATCAGGCTGGCGTTCTGCACGCCTATTTCGGTCACATCACTCGCCAGAATGGTGAAGACATCACCAATCAAGATCGTTGCGTTCTGAACGTTGGTAAGCGAGGAAGACCCGCGTACACATCATCCCCACAAAAATTTCCTTCCGCTCCCATCTTTTATACTGTCTTGAATTTTCATCCTGCTTTATGACCATGAGTTCTGATCTAATTCTCCGACAGAATGGCAAGATCCTTCATACTTCCACGCTTTCTTTCCTGCTTCTCCTCAGTTTCAAGAGTCAATAGCAAGCATCATGCCATACGCCGCCGGTAAATCAGCCCCAGTTCTATTCCAAAACGCGACTGAGAGCAAGAGATCATTGCCATGTTTCGAAAAGGGAGCTACGCAAGTTTTTATTGCTGAAGTGGGAGACCACGCTGCCGAAGTGGAAGGCGCATGGGACGATTTTGTCGCTGCGCTTAAGAAAGAGGGGAAGGATGTCGTGGAGTGGTCGGGCACGGGAATCGAGAATGCTGAGGGAAGCTGGGTCGGGATACTCGGATGGTCCGATATAGAGGTATGTCTTGGTTACAGTCTCCTGGAGACGATTGCTAATGAGATTCTAGAGTATTGATTCCTTGGTCAAGAACGATGAAACGTCCAAGGTCGTAGAAAGGCTGCGAAAATTGGATGGTGTTCAAGAATACAGTATCTTATTCGAAAAGCTGTAAAGCGACAGTGGACCATCGGCGGTATTCATCTACAACATAATTTCTGTATTTTACTTTAGAGCTAGACTTGGACCTATCTCCTCTCCATGAATAAATATCCCAAATATTCGTTCTTCCTCTATGTACTACCATTCTATCCTGTCTAAGCGATGACAACACTACCAAACACACATTCCCAAACAGATGAAACCGACAGTCATCAAGATTGTTCATGAGTAGAAGATTGGGAGCTAGGATGTTTTTACACATTTCTGGTGCAAGAATGCCTCGAATGTATCCGCAAACTAACCGAAACTGGATCCAGTTTTGCACCCACGAGTGAGACTCCCCTGAATGGCTTAAATCGCCGGTTCGTATTTCACTCCTACTACGGTGTTAGTCAAAAAATCAAACAATGAGCTAGCCAAATCAAGACTCTGGTAGACTAGCTTACACTTTCATGATTGGTATCGTTTGAGCTGATTAGTAATTGAGTATTGAGGAAAAACATGCAAGGTCGCCTTTTTAACTACTTTAGAAATGCTTTTTGCCGTGAGTGACAGTAAGTAAGTGTATCATTGCTCGGCGTTAAGCCTCTCTGTTTCGGGCCGGACAGTAACCTTCACGCCGAACAGGGCGTCGCTCCCCGCCCCCACCAACACTGGGACGTCACCCACGCGTTCGGAGATATCCTTGCAAATAAAGTAGAATTATTAGCGCCTCTGAAATTCTAATGCGAAGGGGAAAAAACGCCTAATGACTGTGATCGCTGAAGGTCACTCAAACGGCAATAGCTGATCAGCCTCGGGAGGCGAAAATCCACTACTGATGTCTGACCTATTGAGATGGAAAGATGTGCTGCCGAGGCAAAATGGCCTACAGGATTCAGGCTTTCCCGAAGGTATGACAGCTCGGTGTTTGCGTCGTGATCTCCCTTACGAATGTGGTAGGCTATCAATTGCCCAACTGTTTGTACTACAACCTATGTCAGACATTTGCGCGAGCAGGGCAGTCGGCCGAGAAGTCATAACGCGAGATGGCCAAGGACTTAACATATATATAGGCTTACAATGTTTTCATGACAACTTTCAATGTGTGAATGAGCAAGTATCGCAAAACTGCTGCCTGACTGAAATACAAACCCAGTACCCAATCCAATTTTCGTCTCGATATTTCACGAGGAATATGAATGGAAAGTCGCACTCCGAGTGCGATGGCATTCGCGACGTCGCCTCACCTGATAACTCGCGTCCATCAATACCGTCCGAGGCGAAAAAAGTCTTGTCGCTCCTGGTCAAGAACGTGGACTTAGACATGCCGCCGGCAGTGACTGAGTTTGAATCGGCCGTCACGTTAACTCCGGAGGTTGGCTCCTTTCTCCCAACGCCACTGAAAATGTCGGAGTCTGCTTCTGCTCTGTGGGCTTGTATCGGACTATTCGCGAGTGCAATCAGCCGCGAACGCTACAATACCGCAGAGCCAAAGAGTATCGTGGTGGATGTGAACTCGGCCACATTAACGCTTTGCTCGCCATTCTTGTTCCAGGTCAATGGAAAAATCTTTACCGAGAGTCAAGTAATGCCAAGAGCCATCTATCTTGACAGTGGGCTCAATCGCGAGACTTGGAGGAACGTGGTATCAAACATGTAGGGTCCACATAGGATGACCGAGCGAAAAATTGTTAACGTTTTCCAGGTTCAAAACAAAAGATGGCCGATACTTCCACCTGCACGGAAGTCTGAACGCAACACCCACACTTCATATGTTAAATTTGCCAGAGCATCGCCCTGATCTACAAGGCAATGAGCACATTGGGGCAATCAAAGATATTTACAGGAATATCGTAGCTACGCATGACAGCATATCCCTTGAGGTCGAGGCCAATGAGAGATGGTTGCAGCCAGGCGCGACTTGCCGAACTGCCGATGAGTACGCTGAAACGTCGCACGGCAGATTGAACATTGAAGAGCCGTTGTATAAAGTACAAAGATGTCAAGAGCAACCGCCACCCACACCGTGGCCCCAGAGCGAAATGACTGATCGGCCACTAGCAGGCATTAAAGTGCTCGATCTGACCAAAGTGATTGCCGGCCCGACAGCGACACGGGTGCTAGCTTTGATGGGAGCAGACGTTTTACGTGTGTCTACAGATACCCAACCTGACGCTCTACCCTTCATCGCAGACAGTCAACTCGGCAAACGAGATACCAATATTAATCTCAAGACTCCAGAGGGAAAGCGGCAACTCGACGAATTAATGAAAGAGGCTGACGTCATTGTCAACAGTTACAGGCCAGGTGTCTTCGACAAAATGGGACTTGGAAGGAACTGGGCTCATGAGCTTGCGCGGCGACGTGGAAAAGGCATCATCTATTGCAGGGAAAATTGCTATGGCTGGAGTGGGGAATGGAGCGGTCGGGTTGGATATCAACCAATTAGCGACTGCGTGAGCTACGGGTCTAAACTAATTTTCAATGCCCAAGCTGACTGGCTACTAGATTACGGGAGCGTCTTGGGAACAAGGGAAGTTCCTTGGACTCGATGAACCGATCATCCCGTTGTTCCCCAATTCAGATTCCCAGTAAGTCACTTGAATACAATGATCTGTTTGCGGTTGGTGCAAGATCTAATGATCAATTTTGTAGAACTGGATTAACGGGAGCGATTGGAATTTTGCATGCTCTCTATCGGAGGTCGATGGAAGGTGGCTCCTACAACGTCGACGTTGCCCTGAACACATATAATAACTGGCTTCTGCGGGAAGTTGGACTCCACGACGAACAAACCCAGAAGTCACTACGAGCCTTGCATCCGGAATTTCTTCCAAGACACGATACTGGCTTTTTCGAGATGGTTCCCATGCTATTACAGACCATCAAGAAATCCAATGGCGCTGGCCCGGGTCAACTTTGGGACCCAGCAAAATTCACGAAAGGTATCATTCGATGGGGTCATCCGGGAGAGGAAGCAACGTATCTTGACTGGAGGCGAATTGTTGCTGTGAAAGATGAAGACGGCGAACCAGGAGTTGTGTTTGACTTTGACCACGGGTCGTGCATGCCGGGATCAGATGAAGCAAGGTGGCTTTGAAATGTTAGCAATCCGTACGAATTTTAGCATGATTCAGACTAATTCATTACGCTCGTTTTGATAACATAGGTGGTTTATATTTGAAGTAATGAGTTTTGACTACCTCTCCAAATCATGCGTGCGATTCTGGCTTGGGGCCTCGCAGACCACATGAATGTATCTCATTTCATTCCTTCAACTATTGCGCCAGGTTCACAAGATTGCAACCCGAGCAAACGACACAGAGTCGTAACGCCTGCGTGGCATGCCGACGGTACTGGTTCATCTCTCCATTTACGACGCTTCGAGCTGTCAGACAGAAATTCCGGTAATGCATGGAATAGGCGCCCCGACAAATTGACACGTAGAATGACCTCGAATGCCGCAAGCAGTATTGCCGATGATTTGGAAGCGCGAGAGATCTCCCACGCTAATTCGGCGATGGGTGAAAGCCGTCGAAGCTTAGTATAGGCACTGATCACCGAACAGAATTTCGAAACCATATCGTGGAAGTGGCTTATTCGCTTATCGGTAGAGCATGTAGTTGCCACAGCAGCTTGAAGATGTAATGTACCTTCAAAGGAATCTATATGCAGTGTGAAGACAAGTTGCTCTAGCGTCGCTTGCACAGAATTGGAACAAGACAACAATGACTTGTCACTACGTGCAATTCGGCCCAGCTGGGCCGTGCGCTTCAAGTATGACTCTATTGTTTCCAGTTGAATTGACGTGCACGTGTTCTGACCCCCAATCGACTGCCATTGGATTTGTAGGCAGTGTAAGGTGAAAAAGCAATCCCAGAACTCCAAGCGCGAAGCACAGACAATGGCTTGCAGGTGGTTATAGCTGTCAGAAGGCCGCGTTATCGGAATTCGATCAAAATTCATTGACAATTCACCGTCCATTATCAGAATAGCTTTCCACAGATGATGCCAAACTCCGAGACACTCGCAAGTGGTGGAGCTGCAGGTACACTTGCGCCTTTTGTGCATTCCCAAACCCTGCGCTTGTTGTGCAGCCATGCCGAGCATACTCATGGCGACTCCAGGATTGCCGTCGTTGCAATTTACCCTCGCAAGGATCAAGATGGTCTGGATCGTCTCGGAAGAAGGGTTGACATAATGATTGGCGAGGTTTAAGCATTCAAAGGAGCAGGCCACGAAGACTCGGAAAGACAAAGCGAGATCGTGATCACCTTCGGCAATAAGACAGCACTGGCACCCTGAAGCGAGAACTGCAAAGAGTAAGGCATATCCTAACAGCTCAGCACGTGGTAAGTGAGCGGCCAACTGGGTCGGATATGATGACGATTCATCGCTTTCTGCAACAAGACGCTCAAGAACTTCGCATAGATCGCGTTCGAATGCCCCCATGTTTTCAATTACGGGGAAGAATGGGTGACATACTTGCTGGTAAGAGCGATAATATCGTAAACATGTTTCGGCCGAAGGCAACGATCGCAGAATATCCCCAACAGTGACGCGGGCGGTGGTGTTCCAGAGCGAGATGAAAGGCTGTGAGATTGTGCGGTTAGTCAAACCGAACACAGTCTCGACCGAAGCAGGAGGATGCGTATGCTCGGGAAGGAAGGGTAGAAGTGCGCGGAAGAGATTGGCATGAGCGCGACGTCCGACAAACGTCACTTGCCCTGTGATTGCGTCTGTCTCGCAGCTTGCCGTTACGTTCTCGGCTGCGTGATCGAGAATCACGGATAGTTGAGCCAAATTCTCAGTCAAATTGTCAGATGGACTCGTACTAATCCCGCTTTGCTGCTGAGTCTGTAAGACAGGACGACAGGCTTGTGAAGCACCAGAGTCCCTTGACATGCTCCGACTAGATGGAGCTTCAGCGGCATTGTCAAGGTTCGATCGATCTTTGCCAGTGATTTGTGTCTGGTCGAGGCTATTGTAGATACAAAGCTGCGCATGCTGTCGCCGCACACATGTGCTACACGGCTCTTGGTAGTCACAGCGCACTTTTCTTTCTCGACAAAGAAGGCAAGCTTTTGGTCTGCGATTGCGTCGTCGCCGCTCGGTCCGAGGCGGTTGCTCAGTTGATGGCATGATGCTGCTGGTTATCACCGAGGGAATGAGTACACAGTATATACGGACAGCTTTGGCTTACAGCCGAGGTACAGGATAGCAAAACCAATCGCACGTCTTTAATTTCACTTTAGGGCTTATCGGGTTCAGCTTTCCGCTTTTCTTGGCTTTCATGCCCCTGCTGATTTCCATGCCGACGCCGAGGTGTAATAGCATTATAGCAAATCTCAAAGTTAGAATGATGTATATTATAAGATGACTTCATGCATAAAAAGCGAAGCGTTATGCACCCATCCCATACAGCTGATTAAATCAATTGATAGTGAAGTAAATCTTTGTCACTTACAGAAGATGAAATTATTCCTCTTGGTCTTATTGCTATGAGCTATGTAAGCTATACATTGTTCTGAAAGGCCTCTGGTGGGCTGCTACTAGCCATGTTACACTGCCAGAGCAGTCTTCTATCGCTCTTATACTGCGCCAACTGTCCTGAGATACTATGCATAACGCCTCGATTATGAAACATGACCAAATCACCCTCTTTCCATGCATGCGCATACACATTCTCGGGCGTATATGCCTTCGCCTGCAACCTGTGGCATATCTTCCTCACCTCCGCGAGGTCGGATATAACAGTCTCTTCTCCGCTGTTTCTATCCACCGTGGAAAGTGCATAAACGCAACACCCCGCAATCTGGAGATGTGCTTGCCCGTTGCCAGAATTCCTCCACACCATCGGAAACGAATGCACTTTTTCTGGATCCCAGGACGGGAGATCTTCAAGTGGTATTTCACGTCCTATTTTTTCGATGGTAAGACCGTCGCTCGAGGCTTTGCAGTTGCGTATCATCTCATAGGCGCGAGGTCCGTAGTGTACGGTCGTGCGGAGCGCGAAGTCTTGCTCTTCCGGAGAAAGAAGCTCGAAGTTGCGTGCGCCAGAGAAGAAGAGTGTGGCGCCCGCTGCTACCTCCATGGTTTGCCTGTTTGGGAATTGTAGTTTCTGGGGAGGAACAGAGGGGACATTGATGGCGTGCAGCGAGGTTACGACGCCGGGATAGTTCTCGTACAGCGCGGCGTCCATGTGCCATCTGTATGGTCTCGTGTGCCCGCTAGTAATTTCATCTGCAGATAAGGGGTGCTCGTGGAAGCTGGATTGATCGAGGTGCTTCAAATGTAGTTCATCGATTCCTTCGTAATTATGGACGTTTCCTGAGCCTATGACAGTGACCTGCAGCGCGCGGGGTATTCTTGAACAGTTGTTTTGTGAAAGGATGTTTTTCGTATCGGTGACTTGCTTTTGGCCTCCAGAATGGTACGGCAAATGGTCGGGATCGAGGACATCGGCGATGTCATAAAGTACCTGTGGTGGAATGCCAGATTGGTTCCGAACGACAAGCACGCCATGATCGAAAAAGGCTTTTCTGAATGTAGATTTTTCGGATTCTGAGAGTGACTTTGGGTCAAAGAGAGGCATTGAATCTGGCAAAATCACTTCGGCACCGAGAAGAGTTGACTTCCGGAGCTCCGATGGCAGCCGCCGGATCTGGAGAGGTGCGACAGGATGCGGCATTTTGGTTAGACTGATAAATGTTCTTTGTAACTGCAAATTCAACCGGGCCTGCTTGGATCTTTGTCAAACAATTGGGCGTGAAATAGTAGAAGTAGCAGCGAAGTTCAGAATTCGGATGAAGTGGATCGGGCGAGATAGTGTGATGTGGGTCATCGAAGCTCGGCCGAGTTGATCAATTAACCCAGAATCGGCTCAGTTTCTCTCCCTATGTTGAGCGGGGGCACTATGTGCTGAGAAAGAAAACCACTAAACTCAATCATTTAGTTTGGAATGTATGCTATTTTAACGCCAAAAATTGTTCTGGAAAATGCTCATCTAAAATTACTGTTAAACCAGACATCGAAATCATTGTATTGTTCCCCATCGAAGTGCTGGCCAGGCTTCTGTGCGGCGGCTACGGAATCAGTAGAGTCAAGCTGTATAAATCGATGCAGTATATGAGTGAGTCTTTGCTTGGTTGTATCCTCGGAAGTACTTGGGTCTGTAGTTTCGCGCAATTCTTCGTTCGTCATAGCATCTACAAGGTACACTCCCCGGCGCGCCATGGTGTCATTTTGCGAAGTATCAAGGCGCGTTCGAGCTGCGCTTATTAGCGTGAGATAATGATCTTTGCGTTGTTTTGTCATCGAGGCGTGGCAGTAAAGTAGTTCCAGGCAGATCACTACTATGGCTGCAACACAGAAAGCTGAATGGACCCATATTGGCGGGCAATTAGGGCCGGCCAAGGATATCTCTTCGTCCTCTCGAAGGATCGTCATGGCCGCGGAAACGCATGTCTTCCTTGTGAAAAGGTATGCAGGGGATTGGAAGCTTTTGATCAAGAATGCTCTATGAATCAAGATTATCCGGGTCAAGTTAGCGTGTCTGTAATTCGATAAAACTTGAGGTCCCACATACCTTATCCGCAGCAGCAATAGCTAACGTGCGGCGAGCTAGCATGAGCCATTCTGGTGTTGATTCACCATTCTCTTCCGACCGCAGAATGGCATGGGGAATGCTAGCAACCAATCGCCTCATTTTCCTGTCGACATTCACGACATGCTCATAACGCGACGTCACGTCTTGTCCCGGCCCATCCAACAATTCAGGAATTAAAAGAGCCATCCTAGCTTTTACTATAGAGTATGTGCTGGACGTGACAGTGTCTTCCCCTTGATGTCGCAGATCGTTGTCATTGCAATTCCTGGGTTGCTGAGTTGTGAAGTGATTGACGTTGATCGAATAAGTTCCAGTGTAAGGGATAGAATGATAGTCCAACTCCACGATCTTCCACCAAATTCTTCTTCCAACTTCTTTGTCAATAGTGTCGCTCCAAGACTGGCCGGGTGCATCTACTCCGACGTGATGCAAGCCAAGGCACTGCGCAATTCTGATACTGGCACTGATCCACGTGATCAACATGTCACTTTTGCCCAGCACATTAGCTATCATTCCAGCGATACAGATGGCTTGTAAAGAAAAGACTGTATGTCTTCCCATAAAATCTTCTTTGGATAGAACGACGTTCGTCAAGTCGAACAAGTAGGCAGGGGACTGAACATCATAAGAGCCTCCAGCAATATTAGAGCTCTCTGAAATATTGTTCAAACTCCACGCGGAAGATCCCAAAACAGCGCAGTAGAGCGCTAGCCATTGGGCGTCTTCCATGGAGCCAGTGGACCAAAATTCTTCGCACTGTTTCAGGAAGGTCGGTGCGTGCAAGACATTGTGATTCCAGGCGAGCATGCGAAGATGAAAATCTACCAATCGCCTTGCTGTTGGCTCACTAGGTAGCTCCTCAATCGGAGGTACTATCAGCAAGGCTGAAGATGAACAGGAATTCGGGGTTTCAATGCGTAAACAATTCCGATGTGGGTAGTTGTGGCACTGATGCCTTCCCCAGGCCAGACCCTCAATACAAGTCGCTAGATCTTCGAATTCGATATGAAGGCTATCTGGGAGCTGCCCCTGCACCGAATGTGCTACAGTTCTCGGAGATACACTCGGGCGAGATCCGTCCATGTGTGTAAGCCTCTCATTGGGTCTGCGCTGCACCGAAAAATGTTGTGAGACATCGTCCATCTCGGCCGGGTCTAATGGCGCTATCGAAGCATCAGTATTGTCTTGTATCGACAAAATATCATCCCTTCTGGCCGAGTTGGCCTTCCGTGATGTCTTGTGGGATAGAATGACTGATTCTCGTTCGCATGGCTTATTTCTTCTGGAGCATCGAGCGCAAGGGATTTTCTTGTCACAACGCACTTTGCTTTTGGTACATGCTCGACAAGCCATAGGTTGCCGCTGTGATGATCGTTTCTGTCCAGTTGTTGCATCCAGAGCCTCCTGACTGAGGGTTTCCGACATGATAGGTATACTGATCGTATACTCAACCGTTCGTGACTGTTTTTCGTATGTTCAGCTCTTTCTGTCGGGTGGTGCTATCTCGGCCGACTCGGTGTTTCCCCCTTCTCTAGTGGCGCGCTAATCTAAGTAATCAAGATAGACGGTTGATAGGGTGATAAGGACGAGGAATCGCACATTATTCATGATGGTAAATATATACTGACTGTCGCAAAATGACATTTGATTCATTGTGCATTCGGACTCTCCGTAATCGCCATGGATCATGAGAAGAACATGACCGTTTCCGGCAGATCTCTAGATGACACGCCGCACTCTTCCTCTGGCGATTTTGCTGAAGGCTATATTGATTCCAACAAACCATCCATTTTTCGTCGTCTCAATGAATGGATCAAGCTGAAGCCTTCCGAGATTGAGAGTGCTTACGGGAAATGGAGCAACGTTGGCAAGTCAAACCTCCCAAAAATTTCACGCACAAGATGAGCTGACAGCACAAGATCTGGATCCTGTGCCACTGGAAAAGCAGACATGGAGGTCTCATCATTGTAGGCAGATATGCGGACTTCTTCGGCACAGCTTTTTCCCAATCGCTAATTTCCAACAGTCGTCACCTACTGGCTCTGCGACGCTGTGGCACCTGGAAATCTCCGTCTTGGATCAAGCATAATGACGCTAGGCTTCTCATGGCGCGAAACAATTGGAATTATTTTCCTCGGACATTTCTTGATCTCTCTAGCCATCACCGCAAACGCCATCATCGGCGCAAAATATCATGTTCCGTACACCGTGCAAAGTCGCACAAGTTTCGGTTTCTTCGCGTCTTTCGTCGCCGTGTTCATCCGCATGCTGGTCGGCTTCTTCTGGTACGGAATCAACACTTACAACGGCGCGCTTTGTGTCAACGCTGTGATATTGGCGATCTGGCCGTCTTTTCGTGATGTGCCAAATGGATTGCCAGAATCTGCTAATATCACTACTCAGATGATGACATGTACGTATTCCATAGGGCCCGGACTGCGAAAATTCGGTACTAATCTCGCAATAGCTTATGTTGTTTACTTTTTAATCACGCTGCCTTTCCACTGGATCCACCCGCGTTATTTGAAGTGGTTCTTTGACATCAAGACCATCGTCTGCTTACCGGGCGTTTTCGCTCTCCTTGGCTGGGCATGCCACAAATCTAATGGGGGGCTCCACACTACATTGTTTCTACAGCGCACCTCTCTTCGTGGCGCAGAGTACTCTTGGGCCTTTCTAGGTGCTCTCAACGTAAGTCCTTTCCTTAACTACTGGGTCCAGTTCTGAATTGTTCTAGTCAATGTTAGGCAACTACGGCACAATGGCAGTCAACATCAACGATTTTGCTCGTTACGCACGCTCAACCCGGATGGTTTATGCCCAGATCCTCGCCGTCCCTCTTTCGTTCATGCTCATGTCTTTCATGGGTATCATAATTGCTGGTGCTGCCTCCGATCTCTACCAGACATCTATCTGGGATCCACTCACCATCATGTCGTATTGGAGTGGAAGCTCTGGTGCCAGGGCCGCCGCCGCATTCGTTTCACTATCATTTGTCCTCGCGCAGTTGGGCGCCAATATAAGCGCAAATTGCATTTCAGCTTCCAACGACTTAAATGCAATGTTCCCTTTTGTGAGAATGATGCATGAACAAATTTGAGAAGCTTTTCTGACCAAGCAAACAGTACGTCAACCTCCGCCGCGGGTCATACATTATAGCCTTTATCGGCGCCTGGGTCCTCACGCCCTGGAACATCCTCGCATCGGCATCCGCACTACTCAACTTCATGGACGGCTACATCATATGGGTACAACTCTCTATCTACACAATTGCATTCAATTAGGAACTCGACTGCTAATACAGTGTCACTCCAGCTTGCTCCCATTACCGGCGTGCTTCTAGCCGACTACTATGTTGTGCACCGGCGAACTTATGACGTGGTAGCCATGTACGACCCGGACGGTAAATACCGCTATAATCAATGGGGTACAAACTGGCGTGCCGTAGCTGCGTGGCTAGTTGGATCGGTACCATTGATCCCGGGGTTCGCTATGCGAGTATGTTTGCTGTCTCACAAGATGTTGTTTCGTTAATGCAAACTAACGCCAAATGTCTCACGCAGATGAATAGTGCGCTAACAATCCCAGCCGGCGTCGATAACCTGTATAGTGTGGGCTACCTATATGGGTTCTTTACCAGCTTTGTTGTGTTCTCGGCACTTGGTATTTATTTTCCTGCGCGAGCCACATTCGCGTATACGGATAGTATTGAATAAGAGCTCGAGTGTCTAACTACGAAGTTCTCAAGCTCTAATTCGCCGTCGCCGCTTTTTGTGAGAAATTATCCATGCTTTTTTGCATCAAGCACAGCATAAACACTCGGTGCTACTTAAACATTGAATAGTTGGTTCTTACATAAGCTTCGACAGTGACTAACTTGAGACACAATCACAACGCTCTGGTGAAAGGTATGGGCAAGTACAGCTAATAGAATATACCAATTACTTGATATTTCATGGGTGAATTGTTCTGCATGAAATGCAACTATATTGATCAATGTAAGAACTTGAATTTTGTTGTAGCACCTGCTACTCACCAACACCTTTTTTTGAAGAGAAAACCATCTCCCAACACTTCCAAGATCTATACTGTCAACTTTCCCTTCCCGTGAAATTGACACGGGGCACAGTAATTGGCTTGTTCCATCAAGTTTGCCATCAATTGAAACCGTTTGTGGACCATCACATGATTAGGTACCTAAGCGAATCTAGCGGCTTGGCAGGCCTAAAGCAAACAATTGATCAATGCTTGATGCGATTGTGTTTACACCAATTCAATCAACGCCCCTTACAATGATCTTCCCCCTCTCTAAGATTTTGTAAAACACATTGAAGTTGTATCCACATTCTTTCATTTTACGTGTGCCCGTCCTGGCGGAGGACGTTACCAAGTGTTACCCCCTACCTGTGTCGATACCCAGGGTTGCAATACTCTGAGGATCAAATTCCATTTCATTCTTTCATTTTACTCCTCAATCTTATTCCATTCGTGCAGAATGCTTCCATCATCACTAGCGGATACTTATCGACGATACAAGCAAGATACCGATGATATTGCGACATGGCTTGCTGCGACGGCCAAGCGACTTGGATTCTCATCGGATCTACTCACGGGTAGCTCCAAGACTTTAGCTCAACCGAAGAGTAAGCGCTTGAAAGGAAAGGCACGGAAGTCTAAGCAGACAAGCAGCAACGCTCTGCTAAAGCCATCAACCTCTACGCCGAAATACACCATAGCCGTCAAAGACTTCATAACGTTGGCAGAATTTCTGGCACCTAAATTAGATGTGAAAGTTCCCCCGTCTATCTGGGAAACAATAGAAAGGGCAATCAGCCTACGACAAGATCACAATGACTACCATGCTCAGCAGCAACCTGCCACTGATGAAATTAACGACGGCCACGCGTATTTTTTGGGAATTTTAGAGAAAGTAAGGGATGTTCTCAAACCTCATCGCCAAACACAACCTACCCCGTCAACCGGCCAAGCCGCTCCTAGCAGTGATACAGCGGGAGATACCGATGTTCGACTCGACAATATGTTCGCAACTTTAACGGTCGAAGAACCCTCAGAAGTCTTCCTCAATGCCCCGGACATTGTACCTGCCGCCAAGAGCAATGAAGCAACTGCTCTGTACACAGTCGAACCTTCTGATGATCCACTTGAGCTTTATCTTGCAACTGCTGCTATGCTGCAGGACTGCTCCAAAATCCGAAGCGCGATTCGTCATACGTGGCGGTCGTATTCCAAGCGTTCTGTGACTCTGATTGCAGCCGCTATAACGACGGATATTGGTATCAAGATGATTCAAGAGTTGGAGGAGCAGTTCCTGAAGGATCATCCGTCCGAGTCTAGTACTGTGGATGCAAGAGGAAAGTTCTTCGGGGTTCAATGTCTTCTTCAAGGTCAAGATCCATCAGCACGTCTTAGAGACGACGATCCCATCAACCTCACGTTGTACGAACTTGCGGAAACCAGTCTCGTCAGTGCACACACTCTAGTGGACGCATTTAGGTCTGTCCTCGAAGTCAACAGCCTACCATTGTATAAGCCCGGGTTTTACGGGGTATTTAATCCGGCAAGGGATCGAACCAGTATGTCAGGTGGGGAAAAATTCGACGAAGACAAAATCCTACTTCTAGAGGTTCTTGCGGACACCGTGTTTTTCCTTCACGCTAATAAGGCGGGTCAGCTAAAAGCAACTGATGAGTTAACGAAGGCCGTGGCTCTTCTGAAGAGCCAGGGTCGCCATACCATGGCTTTGGATTTTGCCGCTCAGGTTCATTTGGATATACAGCAGTGCCTCAGGGGTAAGTCAGAAGTAGGTATCGTGGATTTACAGGCCTACGCCATGGTTTGTGTAGGATCTCTGAAGCAGAACTTCGAGTTTCACGCAAATTTGCGTGTCCAAAACTGGCCACGAGGGAACGACCAGCCTCTGAAGATGATCTCAGATGTCATGGAGCATTGGATGCTGAAGGACGCTGTTGGTGAACTGAAAGCGAAGAGTTTGACCAAATTGGGCATACCTCCTAATCAACTGCCCGCTTCTTATGCATTCTTCAAGGCTCATCCATGGCTTTGTGGCTCTATACTGTTCGGTATGAAGCTCGATATGCAGGAAATGAGTCTCGCTTTTCTGAACGCCTGGGGTTCTGCAAAAATCGCAGCCCAGATCTACAATGCCGTTAGACAGGAAAAGTTTCTCAAGAGGTCATGGGAGGACATGGATTTGGCTCTTATGATTCACGGCGATCCTGCAATGTTCGTTGGCGAGAGGCCGAAAACTATGGAAGACTACTTCCAACGATTCGCCTTGTCCATGGGCTACTCGGCACAAAATTTTGCCCAAGGCGGGAAGCGGGTGCATTCGCGTCCAATCGCGTCAAGCGGGGGCCCTCGCGGTCAATTCGAACCAAAAGACGCCACTCCGATCGCACATGAACTACGTTTCGGATATTCGAGTTTTGAAAGCAAGACGGTGTCGGACCTGGAGAACGTATTGGCGAAGGTGCTTGAAATTGATTATGAGCTTCATCCTGATATTGTCGCTGGTCATAAACGACAGGGAAAACGACACACAACGCCGCAGGCTCTCATAATGATCTGTCAATCCCTGACCTCTGAAGATTTGGCATTGACCTTTGATCATTTCCGTCTGCACCGTCAAGCGTGGCGATTGCTCCGAGCCATCAAAGACCATATTAGTGATAACCTCCGGCGTATCTACGGGCCTGGATACCTGGAGACCGAGAATCAACTCCCCTTCATAGTGGGGTATATCTTTATGACGGCTGTCCAAACGAAGAAGCTCGGTTCCCTTTTGCTGCCCAAGAAGGAAGATATCGTCACTTCCAAAATACTTATGAAGGCGTCGGAGGTTCTGGAAGGCATGATAGACAGCGGTACAGGCGGACTGGAGATCAAGATTCTTCGCCAGAAGTACGGTATGCAGGTCGAGATCGAAGTTGAAGACGCGAACCAGGTGACTACGACCACCGCCATGACTGGAACGGGTGGCACTTAGGTCCCTGCAGATATTTATGTCCTAAGAATAAGCGGCATCCTGGCATCAGCTATTCAATGCTGTCATGCGGCACGGTATAATGCATCTTGTCTGATACATCATGCGATTTGAGGGAAATTGATTTATCTGCACCCTTAGTTATAGTCAACGCATCTACCGAACCATCATCTTGGCTTATGCTACGGTACGGCACGGCATGTACTGGCTATCATCGTAGGTAGATAAGCTGGGGATCTCACGGAAATACCCTTTGAATATAAGCTCTACCACTTGTTTGTAGCTCTTGTGGGAAATGAGACAGGTCAGATTTTTCGCCTTCGTACTTCCTTTTCTGGACGTATTCTCGTGGTGCGTCATTGTGCTTACATCGATCGCTAGTAACATAATCGATTACTCATGCGAGAACAAGATTTTCTTTTTGACAAAATATGACTAGAAGTGAAAAAATCAAATGTAATGGGTTGAAAATATGTTTCTCAGATTCAGATCTTTGTATCTGTCTATCATACACCCACTCATCACCTATTGAGTTATGTGGTCATACCTAGTGCTCATGAAGCAGATGAACTATATCCCGTCTACGAAACCATGGGAGAGCTAAGAACCTTCCCGTCCGCGATGTACTGTGTGTGATTTCCCACGGAGAGAAGAGCCTTTGAAACCTCAACATACTCATACTGATCGGAAACAGCTTCAATCCACTCTGGGTCACTCATGACGCTCATGATAGTGTCAACGCTGGGGAGCGTGTACTCGATGAAGCAGTCGAAGTCAGCAACCTGCCACGTTGGATTGATTTTCTCAATGGTTTGTCTGAAGGGGTCATTGATGGTGGCGGGGGTCTCGAACTACGTGTAAGATGAATTAATACATGGACGTTTGTAACGCGTACTTTTCGTGAAGATCGGAGATAAAGACGCACTGGGGGATAAACTGACCAGAGCGTATCCGGTGATTCCGTGTTTCTGGAAAATGGGAATTGCCTTGGGTAGGTGGACCGAGACAATCCATTCCATGAATTCCTCGTGCGTCTTGCCAGCCTTCCGGTAGTGGGTGAGAGTGAACTTCATGATTGCTCGCAGGTTGTACGTAAAAATAGCTGCGGTTGCACAGCAGGGAAAAATTATGGTGGGAGTGAGGATGGAATGGGAAAGGTGAATTTGGTGCGATGAAGGGAAGTGGTGTTGATCGCCTATTTCTATCTGAGTATGTGGGCAATAATCTTATATGCGCCGGCGTTAACCGAATTGATGCTGTGTGCCTCATTCCTACAGGAAGTCAGCCGCCTAGCGTAGATAATTCCCCTTACCCCCGGCACCGTTTCCGCATCATGACTGGTTCGGTGTGCGGCATTTAGACAATCGGTTATCAAAACGTTGCCTTGGGCCCAGCAACATAATGATAAGATCTCGGAGGTCAGCAATTTACAAAATACACTGAGCTAAATGAACTAACTCGGCCAATTATTGAAGGTTGCTTATGCTACCTTACACAAAGTGATACCTGCGGAATGAATCATGCAACTTGGCATTTTTTTTATTCATGCGCTTAATTTTATACGGCTGAAGACCCACAATTGCGACATGATTGCGCGGGGTTCGATCTTACATCCCGAAAGAAGGAAGTACCAAGATCAACAGTAAGACAATGCAGTCAAATATGAAAAATACTACTACTCGAATGAAATATTGTCGCATGATTGCAGAATTCATATCTTGTCATTATTCCCCACGCAACAATAGGGAATGATATGTAATGTACATGAAGAAGTACGCCAGCAAGGCATACCGGAACTTATCACCATCACTAACACTAGTTTAAGTCTCACTCCTAGCTCTGACTCTCTATGCAAACCGCGGAACATATCTAAGAAACCTAGGTGCCTCTTAGAAGAAATCCTATTTTAAGGCTTTACCATAAGCGGTTTGTGTTACGAAAGTTAGATCACAGGCGCTAGTAGCATTCATTTACTTTATATAATAGATTCACATTCAGCGCGAACTGATATGAAGTTCTTACAGTCGACATGTGGGATAAACGTGTGCCTGCAGCATGCAAAACTCTTCGACATTGGACAGGGAGTCCCTCGGCATCAGCACCAAAGAGGAGCTCGAATCCCGGGACCTCCAGTAGAAAAATGCACTTAAAGTAGTCTGCGAATTTATAGAACCTAATAGCAATTCAATTTCGAGATCATAAGTTTTCCACATCTATTTATGTGGACTAGATGAACGATGACTACCGCGATGCCTTGATGCTTGTCCTAGATTTACCATATGCGACGCACACGACTTAATATAGACGTATTTGGTTAATGGCGTATCTTCTCAACCGTGTCACTGTGTTCTGTTAGTTTTGTATCTCTGCATCAAGTAGTGCAGTATCTAATAAGCTGCGAATCGGAACTGTCCGTAGTGTTTAAATTGAATTTGTGTTTTGCGCGGACCTGTGGAATGGTTTGCTACAATCTAAGTCTACATACCCTCAAGCCTATTCTATAATTTCGCTCCAACCCCGTAGCAATTTGTAGGCAGTGGAAAGCTAAGAACATCGCAATCCCACATGATGTCTCCAAATGCGTGCAAATGTAAACGTTGATCGCTACAAGCACCAGAAAGGTTCTGCGTCGCTTATTCTGAAGCCTTTAGGGTAAGGTCTAAGTTATCAGTCATATAAGTGAGAGCGTGATTCGCAGACTAACATGAACCAAAATAATCGCTAGCGTAATTGACGGTGTACCGTGTCTTGATATACTAGAACAGCCATATGCAGCTATAAGCCTGCAGATCGATGTTAGTGCATTGAGGTGCATGATAGTAGGTAGTAGGTAAGTTCTGCCACGCCCAAAAACGAGGTATTGCGAGGTGGATGGGGTCGGGAGCCGGAACGGGATGCCATGTGTGGACCAGGTTTCCCTCCCTCGCGTTTCGACAACCACGCCACGCGTATTGCTCGTGTTATGTTTTTCCGAACCCTTTTTCGTATTTCTACAAAGTCATCGCTCTCTCGTATACGGATGCAGGACATTCGGAGTTGCATTTGTCTATGTAAGCATCCAAACTCAAAGGCGGGCTGTCCTCAGCCCTCTTAGCCTCCTCGGCATCGACTAGTGGCGCCTCTGAATGCCATCTCGAATCCACAAAAAGCAAGCCACATAAGCCTCACATTTTTTTTCTATTGGCGCTACCTCCAGCACTCCCATCAGCCCCACCAATTCAATATTTTCAAAAAGTCGAGTCTGTGTGCCGGCGTTCCTTTTTGCTAGCCAGACCCTGAACCACAACTACCAAACACAGTTCAGTCAAATAATACGAGAAACCTTTAGTTCGGCTCGCTCCTGAGTGTTTGCCAGCTGGCTGTCTATTTAAAAAAGTGGCTCTTCCAACACGCGAAAGTCTAGCCACATCTTACAAATGGATTTTACGCCTAATGCTCTAGTGTCGTATGATCAACGAGGCGAAATGCACTAAAAATATCAGACTGAAAACTCCATTTTCTTCTCACGTGCGCTGCGATCTACATGTGTCTACGCTCCGGCTGAGGACGTCTTTGTGCTTTTTTCCGCATAGGTAATTTCATTACTGAGCGATGCATAATGAAAATCTCGCATTTTCAAAAACCCTATCTAATACGTCTCTGAGGTCTTCAATGCATGTCCGCTTCCCCCCACCCCCCTTCTTATATCGATGGTATTATTCTTCACACTTCGTACCTGTGAGTTCGCAGAATGTTAGCATCGTGACTCTAGTGTCAACCACAGTAAGCCGTCTAAGCATTGTGGCAGTCTTGGTGTGGCGGCTTACCTTGCATCTAGAACTATGTCTTCCATTTGTGACCATTGGACGATATCTTGGCATCTCGTTTTTCTACGCCTGTCGCTTCTCTTCTCCCTATGTATAATGATGTCCACGATGGCATCACGAACCTATGTTAAGCTTCATCTAGACTCCTACCAGGCGTACTCTAGTGATGATATTGGCGAACACGAGCTTCGATCTCGCGTCCCCTTGTGTCTGGCTCTTCGTGTGCGTATTCAGCTGCACCTATGTATCATAAGCCTTTTCAAAAGGCTTGTTTTGAGGCTTAAATAGGATGCCAGAATCCCAAGTTCGTCTACCACAGCGACAATCTCCAAGTCAGCAAGCCTTATCCTCACCAAGGTGTTCAGTGGTTCTCCGAGTTTTGGCTTTGTTTCGAGTGAAGGGAATTTGGGATCAGGCTTTCGGTACGTTTAATTTGGTTGCCCCATGTAGATGACCAGTCCTCCACTTTTTCTCAGTTGCGTGTGGTCGTACACTAACATTTTTGATTTCACCAAGAAAATTTGCCAAGCGTGAACAAAATGATGCGCCCATTACTCCTTCTGCCATTCCTGGCATGCATCCCTTTATCACTCGCTAAAGTCGTGACATACAATTGGGATATATCCTGGTAGGTTAGGGTGCAATGCTGCATCTAGCATTTTACTGAGGCTAAATCATAGGGTCACTGCTGCACCAGATGGTTTCAGCCGCCCTGTAATTGGCATCAACGGTAAATGGCCACTGCCAGCTGTTGAGGCTAATGTAGGAGATACAATTGTCGTTCACGCAACAAACAATCTGGGCAATGAGACAACCGGAATTCATTGGCACGGTCAGTTCCAGGTTGGCTCCAACAACATGGACGGTCCTGTTGGTGTCACGCAATGTGCAATCCCCCCAGGGAGTTCATTCACGTATTCGTTTGTGGCGAATCCTGCAGGATCGTACTGGTACCATTCACATGCTGCTGGACAGGTTGGTGACCTTGCTCTGAAACTGAGTGCTTTGTAGACTGACTGTGAACGTAGTATCCAGATGGCCTGCGCGGCCCTTTGATTATCCACGATAAGAAATGGGAGGATAGCTTGAATATCCAAGATCAATATACGATGACTGTTTCAGATTGGTATGGATACAATGTCCTCTGCAGGTTTCTGTTCTCACCATTGTTTAGGTACCATGATCAGATGCCGGGAATGGTGCACTACTATCTGAGCACCCAGAACGGAATCGTAAGTCACATTTATTTTATAGTACTCTTGATCCTGATACTAATTGTAATTAGGACCATGATGGGGCAGAGCCCGTTCCCAATGCCACGTTGATTAACGACAAGCAAACGGAAACATTCAAGATCAAGCCTGGAGGGCGATATTTGATCCGCATCATTGCCATGAACGCGTTGGCCGCTCACTACATTCAATTCGACCAGCATCAAATGGAGGTTGTCGCTGTGGACGGTGTTCCGGGTCAGTTCCTTCCCATTTTATACGTATTAGTGTTCTTTGTGCTCATGCCTCGCAGTCAAGCCGGCCAAGACCAACGTTGTGTATATTTCTGCCGGCCAAAGATACGATGTGATAATTACTGGCTTGGCAAATCCAAAGCAGAATTACGCTTTCATCTCTCACTTCGACCCCGATATGTTTGATTCCGTCCCACCGTAAGTGAACAATATAGAGCTTTCACGGTTGGAAACAGTCATGCTAACATTCAATAGTACCCTCGTTATGCAAAATAATGGTATTTTGGAGTATAACTCCGCGTTCGGCAAACCCGCCCCTCTGGTGAAGGATTCCTTTCCCAACTTCTTAGATGACTTTGGTCTCGTCCCCGCGGATGGTCAGCCAATTTTGGGAAATCCAACCCAGACCATCAACCTCGCCATCAATTTCTCCGACTTTTCCGTTGGTGCTCGGTAAGTGCGCATTACGTTGTCAAATTCCGTTGAGACTCACCGTTACACAGCGCTGCCCTTGGAAGCACGCCGTATATTGGCCAGAAAGTACCGACTCTGTTTACGGCCCTCACCACTGGCAAGGACGCCGAGAACCCCAAGGTCTATGGCGACAGCGTGAACCCATATGTATTAAAAAAGAACGATATCGTCCAGCTTGTAGTTAACAACCTCGATACTGGTGGACATCCTATGCACTTGCATGTACGTCATTACCCCGAGATTGGATGTTCAACGTGACTAATCAGCTACAGGGTCATAATTTCCAAGTCCTTGCTAGGACAAATACACTACCCTGGGACGGAAAAACATCCAATTTCCCTAAAGTACCTGTGCGCCGTGATACCTTCAAGGTCTTCGCCGGTGGTGCTATTGTACTTCGTTTCAAGGCCGAAAACCCGGGCGTGTTTTTGTTCCACTGCCACATTGACTGGCACGTTGAATCTGGTCTCTCGGTTACATTCATCGAAGCCCCAACCGAACTGCAAAACCAGTTTGGCAATGGTATTCCGGATGATCAGAAAGCGATCTGCAAGAAGCAGGGTATCCCGACAGAGGGTAACTGCGCCGGAAATACGCGCAACCCGCTCGATACTAGTAAATGTATTCAGCCAGAGCAGTTCAATCCTAACCCATATGGCGCGCTTGTCACCCCGCCCAAGGGCCGCAGGATGCGTCAACTATCAAGAGAGGTCATGGAGAATATGGCCATAGAAGTGTAGATGGTGATCTAAATGTATATATGATTTGATCTTGCATTACTGGTAATAAACGTCCGGTCTACGGATCTGTGATATATGTCCATCTACCTCTTCACACTGCAAACTGCGATGTCTTCAAGAGTTTATTTTGATTATTGCAGTGGTGACGAATGCAGACAACGGGGAGAAAGGCTTGCGAGTGAATGAGAATGAACTGTGCCCAATCATCGCGTCTATACTCGAGGTGTGGGAGCGGCGAGGGAAAGCTGCTAGTTTCAAGAACGGGACGGGAACGTGGCTATGCTAGAAAGCAAATTGACCAAATTTGGCTTTATAGGTGATTGTCTCTCGTACACAGCTTTAGCGCCACGTATCAGCCGCGTAGATCCAACTGCTTCGTCGGCAGCTGTCTTTCTGAATGTTCAACTCCACGGACCTGACGTATGGTGATCCAGGGGCACTGATGGCTAGATATACATCAATGCTAGCATTAAGTGAAACCGTGCGGTTAATACTACCAAAAAGGCCTTTAGTTGATGTCACTAAAATTCTCCAAAGCCGGAAAATACGTAAACAATGAAATCATGGGAGGGCGTGGGCTTTGTTTTGGCGGTCGTCGACCAATTAGAGCGAAGGTAATTCGGATAGCATAATCAGCGACCTTCGCATGTGGCGCGCCGTCCTTTCACCTGCCACGCGTCGGTTCCGTGACCTGAATATTTAAGATGAGTGTGATGCATCCGACGTGATGATGTGTTGTAGTTCGTTATTGCATTTCAATTTCGCATAGTGGAGCAGTCGACTTCGTCCCCATCCTCCATCAGTTCACCCCCATCATGTGGCCGCAAAGAGCGCCAAGCTTTTGTAAGCGCATCTTGACATTGCTTGGTACCTCTTATTTCCCAGCCTAGCTGATTTTGTCATAGTGATCGTCGTCTTCTTCTTCCTAGCCATCACGGCTTCGGCCGCGGCAGCGAGTGCCTCGACTTTTGTGTACAACACGACCAAAGACTCGGTAGTCTTTGCTGCGACACCTGTCAAAGACAATGGCAATGTTTACTTGCACATGGAGGGCCCCGCAGATTATAGTTGGCTCGCGTTTGGGACAGGAGACAAGATGGACGGGAGTTTGATGTGGGTCATATATCGCGACAGTAGTGGCAGTGGTGAGTGAGCATTCAATCCTCTCCGCAAGAAAGACCTGCTGAAATTTGTTATTGAGGCGTGACTTTGTCTCAGCGGGAATCAGACGGTCATTCTGAGCCATCTTTCGACAGCAAGATTGCATGCCAGACTGTTGGAAGCAACACCACCAACCGCATCGTTTCTTCCGGCACCCAAGAAAGATACACAGCCACCGTACTGTGTAAGAACATTACTGGAACCAACAATCATGGATCGATCGATATTAGCAGCTCGCAGCAGAACTTCATATTCGCCCTTGGTCCGACCGATAAAAGCATACGCACAAACAGTCAATCGGCTTCTATTAGGCGACACACCTTGTACGGTCAATTTAGCATGAATCTTGCAGCGGTGGCTATAGACAGATCAGATGATGCCAATCTCACTAATCTCGAAGCTGTGCGCTTGCGTCAGAACGAGAACGCTCAGCAAGTAGGCGACGTTACTACTGACAATGATTGGAGTGGACCAGCTCACGCTGCACTGATGGGTGGTACATTCATCATCATTTTTCCACTTGGCGTCATCTTCTTGAGAGTCATGAAGAGACCGCAGTGGCATGCTTGGACACAAGGGATAGGTTTAGGGCTCATGATTGTGGGCGTCGGAGTTGGCATTTACCTCGGACTAGAGTACAATCATGTAAGTTGTTGTCCACGTCACGAAGGGAACAATATGTCTACATCCGTACAGTATTTACTGATGCAATGTAGTCCAAAAACGCCCGATCCGCGCATCAAATCATCGGCATCATTGCACTCCTACTCTGCGTCTCCCAGTTTGGCATTGGTGCCGTTCACCATCGCCTATTCAAACGATACAAACGACCTACAACCCTAGGCCGCATTCATCGCTACCTTGGACCTATCCTTCTTCTCCTGGGTGCTGCCAACGGCGTGGTTGGATTCAACTTCGCGGGTGAAGGCGATGATAATATTTGGTATGGTCCCGTTTGGGGAGTTGTTTTCTTGACGCTAGCCATCGTATTGTTTTGGACTAAGAGACGGGATAAGAAAAGGGCTCATTTGGACGGCAACAAACAGGTACATGAACCGGCCGTTGGAGACACATGGAAAGGAAGAGACAATGTGCCACTCATTTCTTTCAATAGAGGCACAGCAACGAACCATGGATCATGACAGGAATTTGCACATCCCAATGCCAGGTAGTTTTTTATGATTGTCTTTGAGAGATTATTAGCTGCGTATCTGAGGCAGCTTGGAAACGTCCACCCCCTTCTTCCGTAGGCTGTTTTTTGTAATCATGATGCTCGTCATGAACGTGTGATGTTTGAATAATAGTAATGAAGCTCTCAATCGTGCTTTGTAGCGATTTCGTCACTAGCGGCTCTTTATCAAGGCATCCAGAGGCTACCAAGTCGTCGGTAAAGTGGAGAAAACACGTGTTCAAATTTTTGATTGTTTTATGAAGGCCGGCGACTTGCATATTCAACGACGCTATCGTGTCTTTGTTGCGTCGTCTAAAGGCTCGCTGAGCAAGACAAGTCTGATTTCGTCTTCGCTACGCGACATATTAGCATGACCCATGAACTGGATAGACAAAGGCGACTAACCCTAGCAGCAGTTTCATCTAGCTCTGAAACTTTGCGTTTAGGCTTCTGCTTTCTGGGTTGTTTCTTTTCCACATGCGAGTCCATTCTTGGGCTTGCTTTGTAGTCTCCTTCAGCCAATATGTAGAAGTAGGTAGTCAGAGAATAAACTATAGGCGGATTAATAATCGTTCTCTCACTGGAAAGAGGAGTAGCGAGCGAGAAATATGAAGGCTGAAATGATTACTGATCGAGGATAAGAGGCTAAGCTTAAAGTGAACCGTGAGCCTCCTTATACAATCTGGGAGCAGCAGATGGAGAATAGTTTCACCGCTTTTCTAAATTTATTAAAAAATTTTATTGCACTTTGGATGCATGGCTGATTCAGCGTGCGTGCAGTCATCATCGCGGTAATTGGTCGGGTCATACTAAGGCTCACAGGTCGATTGCCCGGGCAGCGTTACTAAGGTATCCCGAGAACCATTACTCCCAGCTACCGGCGAGAACCAATTATGCAATGGACTGCAGTAAGTACTGCGTCAGCAGCATGCCTTACTAACACCCCCGTTGTATCGTTGATGATGTCTGCGAGAATCGAGATACAACCGAAATGCGGCTTGCGATGAACAGCTGGATCCTCATTACCTCAAATGCATCTCAAGAGCATGATTCAGGGATGTTCACTAATACCATTGGCTTCAGACATGTAGACTCATCGCCTAATGTTGTCTACGTCTCTTTGCAAACGGTAGTATAAAGCTTCAACCATGGCCGAAAATTGAGAATCATTCCTTCGCCACCGCTTCGATAGCTTGTATCGTCTCATTCTTTGCCAAAAACGTGTTCATCAAAACTCAAGATGGAGAAGCCGCCTGAAACTCCACCAAGTGAGGTGGGAGCAGATATCACAGAGTCTGGCAACGATCCGTCCCAGATAAACCCCAGACACGACATTACAACTTGGAAATGGACCATCATATGCATCGCGTTGTATTTGGGTGCTCTTCTTTACGGTATATTTCTCTCTCACTTAACCAGAGTAACCTGCTAACTTCTGAGAGGCCTTGACACCACCGTTTCTGCCGATGTCCAAGGCCCGGTCTATGAAGATTTAGGCCATATTGAGAACTTGCAATGGATTGGTCTTGGCTTTCCAATGGCATCTGCTGCGACCATTCTGTTCTTCAGTCGAGGATTTGGGCTGTTCAATGTGAAATACCTAGTGATATTTTGCCTCTGCCTGTTCGAGATTGGAAGTGCTCTTTGCGGAGCTGCACCCACTTCGAATACCTTGATTGTGGGTCGAGTTATTGCAGGTGTCGGTGGAGCCGGAATGTATTTGGGGTAAGTTCGAACGAGGAACAAGATTTCTCAAATCACTCACAACCTGCAGTGCTCTGACTTACATCTCCACGTTCACAACACGAACAGAGACACCGTTGTATAATGCTTTGATCGGACTCAGCTGGGGCGTAGGATCTATTCTGGGGCCTATAGTTGGTGGTTCGTTGGCGGCGAGCAGTGCTACTTGGCGTTGGGTACGGGACGGAATCTGCTCTCCTGGACTGATGCATATATGCTGACCATTTGAAATTAGGCCTTCTACATAAATCTCCCATGTGCAGCCCTTCTCGGTCCTGCTTATGTTTTCCTGTTTCCATCACGCAATCCCCGTCCTGATCTCACCATCAAGGAGAAGCTCGCGAAAATCGACTGGTTGGGATCGGTACTAAACGGTGCAACTTACGTGCTCTTCATTGTAGTGGTCTCCTTCAGCGGTTCGGTCTACGCCTGGGTTTCTGGGCAATCCATTGCTCTCTGGGTCGTGTTTGGGGTTTGCCTGATCTCGTTCATCTTGCAACAAGCCTTCGCTATCTTCACGACTGAAGAAAACAGGATTTTCCCCGTTCATTTCCTCAAGTCGCGTTCGCTCGTCTTGCTCTTCGTTGTTACCGGAAGCGGAGCAGCCGCATTCAGCATCACGCTTTACTACATCCCGCTCTTTTTCCAATTCACGCAAGGCGATTCTGCTTTGAGAGCGGCCGTTCGCCTCCTCCCTTTCATCTGTCTGTTCATCTTCTTCGTCATGGCCGCAGGTGCCACGCTTCCCATCATCGGCAGATACAACCTGTACTACTTCCTTGGTGGTTCGCTTATCCTCATTGGAGCCTGCTTAATGAACACCATCGACACAACCACACCTAGCGGTCGGATCTATGGGTACGAGATTCTGGTAGCGGCTGGGTCTGGCTTAGTCTGGCAGATCGGGTACGCAGTTGTTCTCGCAAAAGCACCGCCAAAGGATTCATCGAAAGCCCTTGGCTTCATCAACCTTGCTCAGATTGGCACAACTTCCCTTTCCCTTGCAATTGCAGGGTCCCTCTTCCAGAACCTCGGGTTTCTCGAGTTGAAGAAAGCATTCGCAGGTTATCCGTATCCAGACGATTATCTGCGATCTGCTTTAGCAGGGCGTATCTCCCCAGTGTTCTCCTCGAACGACGAAGTTGCCAGTCGTATAGCTTCCGTTGCTGTTGCGGAGACTATCCGGAAAATGTTTGCACCCGCTATTGCTGGCGCAGCGCTGTTGCTTGCGAGCACGTTGCTCATGAAGTTTGAGAAGTTGAATCTGGGCATCACTGCTGCTGGCTAAGATAGAACTGGCGATCTCTTTTCCCTCGAATCGCCATGATCAAATTTGTCCTGCACCATTTTTTTCATGCCGGGAGTAAGCGATGATTTGCTAGAATTTGCCAAGATAGATTTTCTAGGAGGCTTTGAGCAAAAGTATTGGTTCTGAGTGGATGACTAGTAGATAAAGTCGTATGGAATAGTAGAATGCGGAAAATAGATTTTTTTGCAAGTTAGCATACATGATTCTGCTGGACGCAGTGAAAAAGTACGTAAAATCTACGCTCCGACTTCCTTCCTCTATTTAGATTATTTAGATGAGAAGTCCATGATAAGCTCTGGCATGCCGGTGAAGCTTGCCGGCATTTTGTGTTCAAAGCGCCAATAATTGTGGTCATAGTATGTGCTAGCGCTACCACCATAACGGCCTGCGAATTTTAAGTCGAATTCTTTATCAACATTGCCAGAGACTGCAATGTTGATACCCTGTACGTCACTCCAGGACTTTACATTACGCTCTAGTAGCGACGGGGAAACAAAGAAAGCGAAGGTAGATTTAGCGCCGCCGTCGGGATAGGTGAGCTTGAGGCGGTTTGGGGAGACCTCGACCTGCATGTGGGCTTCGCTTGAGCGGAGCTAAATAGAGATAGTTAGTGATCTGCTCATCTCTACATTCGGAACAATATTGCTGTATGAGACATACCGAAAGCCAACCTATCGTCTCGTTATTATATATCCACTGGGCAACGGCTGGATGAAATTGACCGTTGTTGTTTGACGGCCCGTTTTTACTCTTGGTGCGGTATGACTGAGCTCCGATCATCAGATTTTTACCTAGCCAGGTGGTGATATTCCTTGATTCCAGGTCGAAAGGAGGATAGTATGCTCGACCCTTCCAGGTTCGCTCCCCATCAAATTTCTTCAGAAAATCTTTCAGCTCGGCGGATAACAGAGAGTTGTGGAATTCGGAGTGCACAGCGATGAGCGAGGCCCAGGCCCAGTCGCGAGCGTGGCTCATTGTCTCGGGATACTGATGGAGACCAGCCTTCTCTCTACCAATAATGGTAGCGAGGAACAGTGAGAGATGGCCGAGGCTTCTTGTCATATCGAAGCTGTAGGAGCGATCCCAAGGACCGGCTAGGTTGCGCATCTCGGCGTGCCAGAGCTGCGCGGTAGTGTTCCAAACTCCGCGAAGGATATCCGGCCCGCGCTGAGCCAGAATGGAGTCCTCGGGCATATATTTACACCAGAGCGTTAGACCAAAGAGCGAGATGCCAGTATAAGTGGCCGAATTAAACTCAGAGAGTGTATTGTGGATGTCCCATAGCTCAATAATCTCCTTAGCATAATCCTCGCCAGCTTTGGTCATGTTGCTATCGCCAGTCTTGCGGCCTGTCCAGCCCGTTCCGATAGCGCGCATAATGGACGGATTACTATACGACGGATAGAGATTATCACCATTAATGCCGCCCCCTCGGTAGGAATCACCTATGCTACAGTTGTGAAGACTCTCAAGAACTAAGCCCTTTAGATTTTCGGAGAGTAGATGACCAAAATCTTCATATATGGTGATAAAGCTCAAGCCGACGAAGCCTCGCCAATTGGGGTCGTAGGAGCCATATGCTTTAGGCGGATAGACGGGCGTACCAACATCGGGTTCTTCAGGCTCCCTGGTGTAATCGCCATACCATAAGTCTACTGGATTATCGTGCTGGCCGGCTACGACATATTTGACAATTGACTCAGCCGCTGATACGTCTCTTCCATCGTTACCGTTGCGGGCAAGAAGGCCAACAGCATACCAGACTGAAGTCAGTGTCTCGTGGTTCATGGCTGCCGAAGATTGAAGATCATATAGCTGGGCAGTCTTCGGATCATAGAACTTATCCATCCATGCCATTGAGTCCTCCACCATCGCACGAGCCTCTCCAGATAAGGCGAGAGCAGTCGTGGCGTTAATGGCCAAAAGGGTCGCCAATTTGATGACCATGCTCACGATCATTTTCGAGGCCGACTAGTGGCTGGAATGCCGAGTCGCATCCAAAAGAAAAATCAGACGTCAGAAAGTTCCCCGTTTTGTGCAATTGACAGAGACAAGAAACAGCGAAGACGTTCTGTCAGTCGAAATCTGCGGGTAAGAACGCGGAAACCGTGAAGAATCATGCCTCTAACTTGCAGTGTGGCCAATATAAATACCTTGTTGTTGCAATACTGAATATGTGCGGGGTGAGGAAAAAATGTCGGCCAGTAGCGGAAATAATGTCGGCGCACGATGCTTGCCAGACCATCTCGTGTCGCGGAATTGCGATCCACAAGCGAGTGGGGAACCTGGAACCAGCATGTTCATCAATACTTACTCTGTCGCTTCGGTAGAAATGGCACACTAGAAAACTGCTCCACAATTGAGGGATACTTCGATATGTACGCGCTCGTGTGTGATAGATTGGCTAAATGCATGGTTTTAGGATGCGAAGGTGGTTAATTTATTCTACGTGGTGACGTGAGCCTCCAAAGCTGTTTTTTTTTTTTTGCAGAGGTCCTTATCTCTTCAGGTGATAGACAAGCTCACTCAGCGCTTTTATTACTCATTGGTATAAGCCCAGATGAAATAGACGAATTGATTCCAGTAGATGCCATTACAATTCTAGTCGTAAAAGGTACTCATATCAAGCAGTTTTTACACTCTGAACCTGAGCTACAGCCTCCTCCACTTCTTCCTTCTTCGCCAATGAAGCTAGCCGGGGATTGGGTGCCTTGAATATCGTGGTCAGCTCTTCGAGCGTGTGGCCCTTGGTTTCCACCATGATAAAGTAATAGTACAGGGCTTCGGCCGAGCATGTTCCGAGATAGATGAAGTACGTTTTCCAAGTGATGTCTTTAAGAGCAATGGGAAAAGCAAATTGATTGACCAAGCTGGCGGCGTTTCCAGCCATGTTCTGGAGCGCCATGCCCTTGGCGCGCTGTTCATATGAGAGACACTCGACAGGATACAACGCCTGCAATGGAGTGTAGGCTGCTGAGAAGACGATGGCGATCAAGAAAACGAAGGCAATAGATGCCTTAGCCGCCGCGGTGCTATCGTTTTCGTAGAAGGCACCAGTGCCACCAAGCATGCCTGCCCACAGTATTGCCATTATTACGCAGCACGATATAAGCATCTTGCGACGACCGAAGCGGTCCATCACTCCGGCGCCGAAGCACGCTGCCGCACCGCTACAGATGGAAATCCCGAGGTTGATGTTGAGAACAGTCGTCGAATTGGTAACTCCTGTTGTGGATAGCATAGCAGGTAAAAAATATGTCACACTGCTCTGGCCCGCCCACTGACTAAACGCAGACACAGCTACAGCACATAGGATGGCACGATAAACAGCAACTCGGGAGTCGAAAAGAACTCGATAGTCCCACCAGTACTTGTCGGCACCGTCCAGCTCCAGCTCCTGCTCAAACTCGCGCAGCTGAAGCTGCACATAGAGAGAGTCGGGATTTCCTAGTCCATGGTACATGGCCAGGACCTCGCGGCATTCATTCTTCTTGCCGTGCACAAAGAGCCATCGAGGAGTCTCAGGGAAGAAGGGGAAGCTTGCGAGGAGAATAACTGGGAACACCATTTGCACCCACGTTGGAATCAGCCACGACCTATTATCCTCGTAATCAACGCTCCCACGTAACGCCGCGGCAGCCAGAATTGATCCAAGATAGTAGCAACAGTTGTAAAGTCCAGTGATAACGCCGCGATACACAGGATGAGCAATCTCAACGACATATGATGGGCAAGCTACATTGGCGATGCAACCTCCAAACCCGAGAAAGAAGCGGCCGGCAAGATACTGAGGGAGGGCGTTGGACGTCCCTTGAATGATAGTCCCCATGATAACGAAAATACAACCAATGTCCACACCAACGCGTCGACCCCACGTGTCGGTAAATGGTCCGATGAAGGGCAGAGCGCAAACGGAGCCGATCTGATACATGCTGGAAATGTCTGGAGAATGGAGCATGATTAATAGAAGCCTCACTATGCTGTGTCTGTGTTCCACTTACAGGCCGTCTGCACGCCAACTATGGTTGCACCGAATTGGTGTTGGAAGGAGGGTAGAGCCAGCATATTACCCATCAAAGAGCCATCAAATCCTCCCATGGTGGACCCCAGAAACATGAGACCAGAAATGATGTACAGCTGTATCATTCGCTTGCTGGTGGCCTGAACCGGCTCGAGTTGCTGAATGACTTCAAGAGCCGGGACGTTTGCCTGGTGCATCGCCACTTCGATATTCACCGTAGGTGTGTTCATCTCGACCCTGTCAGTAACGGAGGCTTGCTTTTCTACGGAAGTAGTCATGGGTGTGTAAAATAGCTGAGAAGCTGGAAGCAATACAAAAATTGGGGATATTCGAGTGATTAAACACAAATTATCAAAGTCTTTTATAGCAAAAACCTAAGCAGAAGCTATTACGAGATATGGGGTATGCCGAAAGCTATACAACAACGCAATTCCCTGGCAATCACGAGGATCCAGCAACGCTCAGGCAATTTTGCCGCCTCATTGACTCTGATTCGTTGAAAAACAATTGCTTCAAGGGTTATGATGCTAGGGAGGTCCATCGCTTAATCGTTGCTGTGGGACCCTAACGGGAAAAATGCCGACGTTTCCTCCGACAAGGCGCCCGACGCTGCATCTATGAACACGAGGGGCTTGGGGCAAACAATGAACCTTTACCTATAGTATTTTCCTTCAAGGACCATAAACTTTATATAATTCAGCTATTGAGAATGGTCTACGAGGCTCACCAAACCCATTCACATGCATCGTACGAAACATGTCAAATCGGCTTATTCGGTACCCAATCTGATCCGTAGTAGCGAAATTTTACGTCGTCTCCATCGACTAATCCTTCAGCATTGATAACATATGTGTCACCAGGGAAAACATCAACACCATTGTCGTCCCAGCAAACTTTGCGTGATTCCTCAGCCATATACAGCTCAAGGCACTTCACTGGAATGTCTGAAGTGATCTCGACCTTGCCGTTTGAAACCCGGAGATTGATAGTGTAAGAAGGTGGAAGACGGAGATATTTCAGTGGTTGCGGCCAATCCGATGCACGAGCTATGATGCCTCCCTTGGTATCCAGCATGATAGCTTGTACAGCAGTTTTGTTATCTACCTTACAATCTTCGATCAATTCCAAGGAGCGATTTGAAGGGAGGGTGCGATACCCCAAGGTTTTTTTTTCGTGGATCTCACCAGTGTCCGTAGCAAAGAGTCGCACTTCTACTTCGACATTGATGTCTTGTAGCGTCGTGTTCATGCACCACACGTCAAAGATGTATGACTTCTTAGCTAGACCATGAGGAGCACCTGGAATCTGAGGTGGTGGAGATCTGTGGCGTTTCAACTCAGGTGTGGAGCGGTGGATTCCCACGGCGAGTGGCGCAGACTCCCGCTTAGTCGCATAGAAAGCCAGCTTTCGCTCGCCGTGGAAGTCAATGATTGCCCAACTCGCCACTGGCCAACAGTCATTCAGCTGAGAAATACGGTCAGAGTGCGATGTTGACTTTGGTAATTTGAAATGTGAGAGAAACTTACCTGCCAAATAAGTTGGCCTCCACAATATTCGCGACTGCGTCCTTTCCACTGTCGTCGGCAGTTGCGCACTGCAAAAGCAAGACATTCCGCCTGAATAAGCTGAGTGGCATATACCCAGCTCTCTAGAAGCATCGAGTCTACACGAATATTCTCCAAGACATATAGCGCCAGCCTTCGCTGACCTCCTTCCGCTTTGTTGTGCAGCTCCATCACTGCGCTCTGGGGATGTCTCTGTGAAGGATCCACCACAAAACGAGGCACAGATCTAGTCGACGGATACGCCAGCATACCGAACTCTGAAACAAATCGTCCTGTGAGTTTGTCCCATAATTGATAGGGCTCTTGTGTACCGTGCCAGACATTCCACTGGTGAATGTCGCCAACGGTGCGATCTGCCGTTCCGTTACCTCCCCATGGAGATCCAGGATGGTAGGGAATACCAGGTGAGTGTTCGGATATAGCAGCTGGGAGATATGTTTCATAAATGGTTCTAGCTGGGAACTTCGTTCCAGTCCAGTCGCCCGCGTGATCATCGGGATCATAATCTAGGTTGAGCGACTCTATAACTTGGTAATCTTCGTTGTTTCCAGCGTAAATTACGATCGAACAATAGTTTCTTAATCGCTTGAGTTGGTCGACGGCTTCTTTCTTCACACTCTCTGCAAACTCCGGGTAGCAAGGATATTGGCCGCAAGCAAACATAAAATCTTGCCAGATGAGTACACCGCGACGGTCGCATTCGGTGTAAAAAGCCTCATGCTCATATATACCACCACCCCAGACTCGTAACATGTTCTGATTGCCCTCCAGACAGCTTTCGATTGACTTTGCATAGTCGTTTGGCGTCAAAGCTGTGAGAAAAGAATGGCCCGGGATGTAATTAGTTCCTGACATGTAAACGGGATGATTGTTCACCTCTAGAAAGAAACTGGTACCAGGCTCATCGATCAAAGGCTGTTGTACCAGGCTGATTCGACGAATACCGACAACTGTCGTGCTAGTGTGAGTAGTAATCCCGTCTTGACCGCTAGCGCATACCTCCACAGTATAGAAAGTTTGGGGGCCATGACCAACGGGCCACCACAATTCCGGCTGAGGAACATCGATAGAGACTTGACCCTGAGTTTCGCCTGCGGCTAATTCCAAGTGCGAGAGGAAAGTATGTTGGCTGGGAGATTTTACAGTGACAGTGATGGCTACGTCTTGGCCAAGTATTGCGCTCCAAGAGCAATTCAGAGTTGCCTGCTGTAGATCTTCTGCAACGGTAGCGCGTACAAAAACGTCATAGATTATTGACGTATAGCTTTCAAGACGGATCTCACGGTACGGACCGCATGAGAGCAGAAGCGGTCCCCAGTCCCAGCCATAGTGATATGCCGCTTTGCGAACATGCAAACGCGAACCTTCTCCATTAAAGGCGCGGAACTTGCCATGCTTGGACTCGAGTGCGCGACCCTCGCGGAGCGCGCTTCGAAAATGGATGCGTAGTACATTGACACCTGACTGCAAGATGCCTGTCACATCGACGCGATGACGATGGAACATGTTGGTGGAAGAGAGTATACGACGGTCATTGAGAGAGACAGATGCATACGTGTCAAGGCCCTCGAACACAAGGTCCTGCCGCGAATGACTACTGTCTGGCTTGTGATCGAAGTCGCACCGATACTCCCAATCGCACTCGCCAACCCACTGCACGAGTCGTTCATTTCCCTCAAGAAATGGGTCTGGAATACGGCCCGCGTCGAGTAGGTCTACAAAGATTTCGGTCGTTGGCTTGTGATGAACGGAAGCCTGCCAATCTTCGTCATTGCCATAACGGCGCCACCACCATCCAGCGAGTGTTTGTGTAGTTGTTGCCATGGTATACAAAAGTTGAATTGAAAGTTTGATGGTGCATGCGAAGCGAAGTGTTTAATTTTCATGGTCGATTTTGACATTTTGTTAGGTGCTTTGCACACAAAAGTTAGAGCTTTATAGTGGCGTTTATCTGGTAAAAAGACGGGAAGAGGTATGCAGCCGATGTTTTCTCCGACACTAGGCATAACCGTAAAGGATGCCTGTTGCTCATGTAATTTGGTGGGGAGGGCGAGTCAGTTTCCCATAGCCGACGCCGTGCTTTTCCCCATCTTTTTTCCTGCATTTTCCCCGCACTTTCCCCCGTACTCATTCCCCCAGAACCATTTCCCCCAGCAATAATTATCAGCCAGTCATGTTCAAGTCATGTAATTACTGTCGCCATCGTAGAAAGAAGTGCGTGCAAGCACCTTCTTCAACCCGATGCTCAGATTGCGACCATCTCGACCTGCCATGCGAGTTCAGCCTCCGCCATCCCAGCCTTAAGCGGCGCCAGACATCCAAACGAATTGCCGCACGTGTTGCAACGGCCACCTCAAGAGGTTTCAAAACTTTTTCTGAAGTCGATAGTGGCAGCAGCGGCAATAATGCTGACAGTGCCAACCTCAAGGAAGGCGATTGCCAGTTACGTCTCGCTGGCCGAAAAGACATGGCCAACAAGCGTCTCTTTCGACCAACAAGCCCCACAGGCGAACAGACAGATGAATGTTCATCAATAATTGAGAGATATTGGCAATACGTACATCCTTACTTTCCTTTTGTCCCACCGGAGATGCTGGGCAACGGCGACTTAGGAAGAGATGCCGACTTAAGATACTGCGTAGAGCTGGCCTCTCTCTTGTCTGTTAAATCAACGAAAGATCTGGAACCTGGCCATCTCTACACAGAGCGATTGGCATCAGTTTTGTCACATGACCGACTATCCATGCCAGTTGTTGTCGGTGCTCTTCTCTTGTGTCCATATTTTGACTTTGATGATGGGCTTCTTCAAAACGTAGGCGATATCTTCGTCCTCGAAACCTTTTGCTAAATGCTCCCAATTTGAACAGGTATTCAACACTGTCAACCGCGAGATCATAAATGCTGTGGCATGGGTACCGCCTGCGATTGCGGCAGGTGCTCTTCTCACCAATGTGTGGAGGCGCCTCGCTGGACACTCCCACCAACCACTGCACCTGTCACCAGAAATTTTGAGCAGCTACGCCCAATCGCTTGATCCCGCGACCTTTGGTCACCATTATCTACGCCTCTCCAGACACGCCGCAGAGCTCGATCAACGCTGCACAGCGATGGAACTGGAGGGAATTCAACCTGATAGTCGACTGGTTTGGTCGAAGCTGGAGTACGATTGTCTTCTTTGGCAGGTCTGTTTACCCTCCTCACTCTTGGATACTCGTGACGACCTTCCGGCCACTCCTGAGTCTGTCGTGATCCACTGCTTCTCGAGTTTGCTATTACTGTCATTCTACAGCTACGTTCTGAAGAATGCAGACCAGTTAGGCGCCTTGATAGCGTTACGACCCGTGCCAGGCGTTCTGCTCTTCATGTGCGCTCTCGCTCGCAGTACCTTTATCTGTCCGCGCAAATTGCTTGACCGTATGACATTGCTTGTCAGCATTCAAGCACAGACGGCGCGCATCATGTTGCAGCTGTGGCATCAAACAAGGTTCGAGAACTGCAGAGCTATTCTGAATCTCTGGGAAAACCACGGTCAACAATTTCCGACCTTGGCTCGGCAGGTTCGCGAAGAAATTGGGACCGGACCTTGGGCGATTGAAGAGATTGACGGCTACTCAGTGTTCTGGACGTTCCGCGACCTCCGGACCTTAACAGCCAAATTCATCTTTGCTGGCCGTACATGATAGGTGGTGTTACTTATCCCCCTTTCTGCATTCTTTCGCTTAAGATGTCATCTGTAGGCTAAAACATTTACCTGCATCCCCACCAGGTTTTTAATTTATATCTAGCATGTTGGTCTAGGCGAAATTCCCCCACTAATATAGCCAGCATAGATAGTTAGAAGTCGGATGCGTTTCCTTAACGGGATGCATGGGAATATTAAAGCAAGGTGCATTTATGTGATAAACGTGATGGTGCCAGGGTTGGGATTTATCCTGTTGATCCAATTCCATGCACCTCCATGAGTGGCCGCGCGTTTGAAAACGCATAAGAAGTTTCATTAAACCATGTGATTTTTTGAGCAGTCTACATATTATTGGGGGACGAAAATTGCGTAGATGATGGTTTTGCGTTGTTTACAAGAATTTGACAAGCCATATTGGATTGCGCGTTCAGTTTGTACACGGCGCCAGCAGCTATTAAACCCTTTTCCACTGGTACAAATACCAAGCATACAGTCCAGTGCCGAAACAACTTCATTATGATTTTTTTTCTAGATTCCATCCTGCCAAAATGTGTGCCTTTCTCTCCTCAACGTTGACTATTATCCTCTCCCTTACCTTTCTCATCGCTCCATCGACGGCTCAAACTGATCCTCCTGCGCCACAACCCACAATCGGTACCTTCACAAACATTACCATCTACGAACCTTATCCTTCCTCTTTTCCCCCTCACACGCTGACCCTCTCTAACGCCACCGTCCTCGTTGCCTTTCCTGATCCATCATCTCCCTCTACCATCCAAATATACCGCTCCATCAACGACGGGTTTTCATGGTTTGAATTTAGCACCGTAAAGGAAGATGGAATAACACTTGTACATCCACGCTTGGCCTATGTGGAGGGCAATCTTGCGGGGGGTACGGGTGACGTGGTGCTTGCTGCACAAAGAATTTCACAGGGATACTTAAGCGGGATAGAGGTCTGGGTCAGTGGAGACGGAGGGGAGACCTGGGATGAGCAGAGCGACGCGGCCGGGCTTGGAAGTGCAAGTGTAGTAGGCGGGGACTTGGAACTTCTGTCGAGGTAAGTATCGCTTGCTCCTAGAAGAAATCAAAAAAAAAAAAAAAAAAAAAAAAAAAAAAAAAAAAAAAAACCCACACAAACCTCGCTTCCCTATTTTTTCTTCATCGAACGGCATACATCTGCCGCGATATACATTCGAGCATGACTAAGATGATGCGAAAAGGGGCTCGTCCCTCTCGATCTTTTATACTGCGGGAGGCGACAAAACACACGGGTCGCGCATCATGCAACAAACTACCACCGATGACTACGACTCCTGGACCAACGCCACCAACGTCGTTGCCTCGGATTCCGCTTCAGATCTCCCTTCAGACCTGAGCATTGCGCAGATTGCAAATGACAAGTACATACTCGCCTTCCAGTACATCGACTTCAGGGACCCCTCAACGAATAGAACCACGTCCCCTATCTTCTACAAGATATCGTCGGATCCCGTAGGTGCATTGTCAGACCGTACTCGAAACATTCGCATCAAGGACTCTGCGTACGTGCCGCAGGGGGTGCCGTCGGTGACATGGAGTTCTATCGGTGGGCCGAACGGGACGATTGTGTTGTCTGATTCAGTTTCACGTAGTCTTTTCCTTAATAGGCAGGGTGGAGATGGTTCATGGGAAGAGGTGCAGGGTGTGGTTGCGGGGGCAGCAGTGGGAAGAGAAGTTGTTGTTCGTAAGTGCATACCCTTTACTCCTTTCCTGCTTCGTACAGGTTAATGTTTTGTATTTCTTTCTCGGAGCATGAGACAGCAGCTAACAGGCGTACGTTCAGCTCAAACTGATCAGACGAAAGTAAGGATTACGGAGGTAGGTGAAAAGCAGATTTTAGTGTCAATAATTGATCTGGGCAAAGTACTTAGTAAATTGGATTAGATAGAGTATTTAATAATTTTCTGATCAATAATCAAGATGTCATGCACGTGCGCAGTATGTAGTGGCGGTGGGCTTTAGTCAGGCTTTATGCCATTAGTTGCGCCAACGGAAAATGTAGTCCTACCATTCAAACCACACATCAATACGAGCTCACCTTGCAACGCCCCTCTTAAGATCTGATGCCAGCGGCGAAAATCCAGCCGCCACGTTTTTGGACCCTCGGCAAAGAAACTCAAATCTTGAACGGCGAATCAGATGAGAGACTAAAATAAGATCGAATCGTGGTAAGCATCTCTATTTTAAAGTTCAGCCACGATCTCCATTTTTGTAGCCATATTACCGTCAGCACATTCCCCTTTATGTGCATAGTGCAAAGGTGATTGGTAGCGCTCTCACAAGCCACACTGATTAGTCGCACTAAAACATTCCCACTACCAAGACGTCGGCATCAGCATAGGACCCGCCTTTTCAGCACAGTCCTGATGGTAGTCTGAAGGCTATAACTCAGCCCTCCACAGAAGCTCGTTTGACTTCACCAAATTGGGATTATTTTCCTTATTCAGAACATTTTTAGAGTTCTCACATTCTGCTTGTTAATGGTGTTTCTTTTCTAGAAACATCAGCATCGAGGTCTCGAACGGCTTGTCTCACGGTTTTCTCACATCCGAGGAAAACATCAAAGAGGCAGGACATGTTGCTGATGATTTCGATCAAGTATATAATATGTCTTGATTGCCTGTGGAATAACATCTTCACCACCACGCCTTTCATTCCAACTACAGTTCCTATTTCCTATTGACTGTCTTTTGGTTCTGCTTCTTTCCTCTTTTCTTCCATTTCTTTTCCAATCAATTCAGTGTATATACATTTATAGTAATCGTCGCCATGAAGTTCTCCAGGACTGCACTTGCGGGCGGTCTTGCCGCTGTTGCCTCTGCAGGCGCCATCGACAAGCGTGGCTGGCAAAATGTCTCGGTCTACTGCTCCGATACCACCGTGACGGAGACTGTCACCGTTACCGCCGGCTCTGGCGGTTCTCCAGTAACCGCAGCTGATGCACCCCCTGCCCCTACCTCTGTGTGGACTCAGGGTGGATCCGTTACATCTGTGCAATATGATACCACGGTAAGCGCAAGAACTGAGCTGTACTCAAGTATCAATGTATACTAACAATTTTTACCCAGAGCGGATCGCGCTATACTACCGTCAATGTGTACTCCACAGGTACCGGCAAGAAGGAGTGCACCCGCGCTGTCTACCACGAGAAGACCCAGATCAAGGTCGAGATCATTATCATCGTTGAGGTGATTGTCGACAACAAGCCCACAGTCAGCACTGAGTCGACCAAGAGCGGAAGCGTAACCGCAACCCCACCGCCTGTGACCTATACTCCTCCGTCCAACAGTGGCACAAGCAGCGGCGCAGCAACGACCACCAGCCTCTTTAGCACTCCCACAGGTACTAACAAAGTCATCGATGTCCAGCTTCGCAATGACAACGGAACCTTCCATTACGTTCCCGACCGTGTCAACGCCGCAGTCGGCGATGTCATCAACTTCCGCTTCTTCCCCAAAGCCCACTCAGTCACTCAATCTGAGTTCAAGACACCCTGCACGTACAACGGCGGCTTCGATACTGATCTCACCACTGGCTCCGCTGATGGTAATGTGACGAGGCAGTTCACGGTCAAGGATGTCTCTAAACCCCTTTGGTTCTATTGCAAGGCCCAGGGCCCACCCAACCACTGCGGTGTTGGCATGGTCTTCGGTATCAACCCCGGTGACAAGATGGATCAGTTCATTGCCAATGCTAAGGCTCAGAACGGCCACCTCAACGGCAACACCACTACCTCCGCCACAGGTACCTCCGCCTCCGCCACCGCCACTTCCACCAGCTCCGGTTCCCAGGCGACTACCACCGTTGTCGTGTCTGGTGGACTCAACCTAACGGCCGGCGTGAACACCTTGAAGTACGACCCACCGTTCCTTCCCCGCGCCTCCAAGGGCGATCTCATCGTCTTCGACTTCCGCAAGTTGAACCACACCGTTACCGAGTCAACTTTCGATGCTCCCTGCACCAAAAAGAGCAGCGATGTATTTGACACCAACTTCAACGACTTCAACTCTGCAGATATTGCTGGCTCCAAGCTTGAGAAGTTCACCGTGCCAGACAACGAGCCCCACTACTTCTACTGCAAGCAGGCCAACAAGACACCCAACGGACACTGCTCCAATGGCATGGTGTTCGCCATCAACATTGACCAGAGCAGGTTCGATGCTTTCAAGGCCAATGCTTTGAAGACAAAGCCTGCGTCTTAAGCATGAAGCGTGAAAGATAGTAATATGTATTTAGCATTGGTTGGTTTTTTGACGATTTTTGATGTTTTTCTATAGACTACATTTGAGCGATATTGATTGGATGTTTAATGATGGAGATTGCTATGTCATCGGCCTTATAGTTTGACGTCTAGAATGCAGTAGCTAGGTATTAGAATGCTAGTTATGCAAATTATTGAGATTGTCGAAAGTTTTCTAGTTTTCGCATGCAGGACAAGCCCCATCACGTGAGCGTCAGCAGCTACTCCCCAAAATCTCATCTCAGCACGCGCAACTTCTTCACATCGCAATCCTTGGACACCTTCACTCCTCGCAGTATCTCCAAGATGGTATTAGAGGTATTCCATGGCTGTTGGCAGGCCCACCCCAACGTGCTGAAATCACGAGAGAAGAGAATGCTCGGACCTCCGGCTCTCCGACATGTTCCGACCGGACACACCACCATCAGCACACTGTGAATGCTGCTCTACCCCTCACACGCAGGCAGCGCAAAACCACATAAAGGCAGCATGCACCGTCGCACAAGATTTCAATCTACTTCACAGCAGTCATGGCTTTTAATCTGAACCTGGAGCGACTGACCTCTTCTCTCGACACCCACCGCATCACCGCCATCCTTCGTACCCACCCAACCACCGTCCTTTCGACCATTGGTCTCGCCCTCACCCTTCCTTTTGCCATTCGCGACTATCAGCTTTTCAAATCGTATGGCTCCAGTGGCGTTCCCAGCAACATCTTCGGCTGGCTCTTCACCACATTCCTACGCACCATCAGCCGCGAGCAGCACTCCCCAGCCATCTATCAATCCAAGTCCATACCATTTGCCGACTCTCCCGGCTATCTACCCGCCGACTTTCCACCAAAACGGCATTCAGATCGGCCAAGATTAGGCCCGCACCCCGTCCCACAGCGCCAACTCGACCAACTGCCGTCCCCCGCCATCCGCCAAAAGCTCGTCGACCGGTTCGCCGAGCTCGGTGCCCAGGCTGAGCGTATGGGACTCATTGAGGTGCGCCAGAGCATGTTTGAGCGTCACAATCAGGCGTTCTTCGTCGCCAAGTCGCGTAAGTGGCACGCCATCGCCCAGCAGACGCGCGGCGAGACGGCCCATGTACATGGTATTGTTGATGGGAGTATTCATGTTGTACTCCACCCGAAAGACTGCAGCAATTTGTTTGAGCGCGGGTGGGCGCAGCGACATGCGTTATCGGGCACGACAGTCATAAAGTATCTGCTGGGTGCGAGCATACCGGTCAACTACGTGCTGGTATATTCACCGCGAGACGAAGCAGAGCTCGAGATTGTGATTAGTATTTTGAAAGCCTCCATTCAATTTATGGCGGATACGCGGGAGCCGTTGGAGTAACGGTTTGACTAGTCCTGGGGGATGTAGCAGTTTTTTTTTTTTTTTTTTGACCACACGCGTAACTACAAATTTGGCAACTGTGCGGCAATGTGTTCTTGCCCCAAGTTTTTAGTGTAGAAGGGTCTCTACCTTTACCTTGCATACATCAGGCATTTCAGCGATGTTCTTAACTGACAAGTAAAGCTCGTCAACGCAAGCGTTCCAACCCATCCACACTCATTCACTGCGTACGACACGTCCGTGTGATGTTTCAGTTGATCATCCTGCTCGGATCTCTTACAGCAATCCACTCCAGAATATCCAATACTGCTCCATTTTCAAATCAATCGCCAGATTGCAGTAGCTATCAGCAAAAAGGATCTTTCGAGCACTGTCCAGCCTTTCTATCCTAACACTCCAAGGGGTCACAATAGACAATACCGACTTCTCTTTTTCTAGAAAGAACATAGTCCAGCGATCTATACTGGGGCGTATGTTTTGGATCGTGCATATGCGCCAGTGTGCGAAGTGAACAATTACTTGATATGATTGTTCCACAGTGGCACTGCAGATGTGCATCCACAAAAACTCCTCAAGACTGCTACGGTTACCCAGTATTTGCATGGTCTTGGGTTTGATTGGTTGCAACACACCATAGATGCAAGTCCGGAGGACCTGTCTTGAAAAGGAAGGTAAGGACGTCGCCTCGTCTCCACCTCTGAAAGTGCCGAGTGGTTTCTAGCTGAAAGCGGTCCGTGTGGGGTCTTTGTAGCTTCCACCTTACAAAGTGAGAAAAAATACGCTCTGTTCTTTTAGCGACCATGAACAAGGCTTCAATAGTCTTGGTCTTTATCAGTCTCTTGTATGTGTGCATATCAATGTGATGCAACTCCAACAGCTATCGTCGAACAGGGAAATGCTTGAAGTGATTTCAAACTGACCATTTTTGTGATCAAGTCTTGGTACAAGTGCTTATCCCAACTAAGTATGTATTAGAAAAAGCTTGTTGCAGAGATTCGAAGGCACAGAACATTTAGTTCTAAGTCGGACAGTCTCAGTTCAGTTTGCCCTCTCCTTTTCTACGATAACTGTTGCATTTTATTAAAACGTCAGACGGTGATAGGACTGAAAATACGCCCTCTACTATTTAATCTATACTCTTATCCACTTTGCAACATACTTTTATTGCTTATGAAAAGTGGCCTGATAACCTCCGTACAAGAAAAATGCCTCAGCGCAGGCTTCTGGGAATCAGGAAGGTGAGCTTTTATCCTATACGTGATTTTTGGGCCTATCAACAACTTCTGGTGGGGCGGCACTATGTCCGGGTAAATCTTATGCATTCATTATTTGACAAATTCTTGGAAAGCGAAGTTAGGGGTTTCATATTTTCCTGAGCGACAACACCTTATATAAAACTCTTTTACAACTTGAAGTATCGATTTACTTCAACAACACTGTTCGAAAATGAAGCTCTCTTCATATATCACTTCCGTTCTTTTCGCTTCGTCCATCGCTGCTAGTCCCCTATCAGCAAGGGAAACCGCAGTCGCACGTATTAGTAGGCGTGCAGCGCTTCAAGACCGTCACTCTAATCTTCTTCAACCTTCAAACCTTGAAGACCTCCATGCTGAAGCCGTCAACAGCAGTCTGGTACGATACAGCAACAACTGGGCCGGTGCCGTACTAACCGGTTCTGGCTACAAAAGTGTGACTGGCATTTTTACTGTACCCACTCCGAAGAGGCCTTCAGGAGGAAGCTCTTCAAATGCATACTCGGGTTCAGCATGGGTTGGCATCGATGGTGATACCTGTACCTCCGCCATTCTGCAGACTGGAGTGGATTTCACCATCATAGGTGACAGCGTATCATTCAGGGGCTGGTATGAGTGGTGGCCGGATTATCCATACGAATTCACTGAATTCACAGTCAAAGCCGGCGATCAAGTGAAGATGACTGTCACTGCGAGCAGCACTAGTAGCGGGTCTGCTTCCCTCCAGAACCTGTCTACAGGCAAGACGGTTACTCAGAAAATTACTGGTCAAACAAACAAGTGAGAAACACGCAATAAATCTTCAGCGAATATATACTGACAGACTCTCTCAGACTGTGCCAAACCGACGCTGAGTGGATCGTCGAAGATTACAATACGGGTACTGGACTGGTTCCTTTCGTAGACTTTGGAAATGTTTCGTTTTCTGGTGCTTCAGTCAATACTATGATTGGTTCAACGCTTGGCGTTTCGGGTTCCCAGATTTTCGATATCAAGCAGGACAAAGTTCTTACTTTATGTTCTACACCGGATTCATCAACCGTTACCTGTTCGTACACTGGCTAGATGGAAGGGAGCTACCACCCCTTCGGCTGAGAAATAGTATTATTATGAATCTTCAAGTACAAATACTCTGCGGTGATCAATTTATACTATTTATAAATATTGAAAAAATGTGTAAACTGCAATAGGAATAAAACTACTTGTATATGCTATATTGTCACAAGTTGTACTATTGAATAGTAGATGGGGTGAAGATTTAAGATTAGGTATTGATTATGAGTAGAAGAGGTGTTTTACATCATGTATTGTATCAATGATACACTCACTATACGCTTACAAAGTGCTACACTTCACTATGAAATAAGCAGCATTGAAGCTAATATAGCAATTTATTACACAATCTGACAGTTATTCTCATAAGAAAAAGGATCAGTTTGGTATAAGAACGGCACGTATGCACTGAATGACAAGAGCTTCATGGATTTGAAGACCTTCAGCAAATCTCACAAGATATGTTTTTACTTCTAATCTTGATACGACTGACGTATGAGATGCAGCGCGAGCCAGTACATCTCACGACGTTGATTTTTTATGGTAATCCAACCACTTTTCGTGATGAATGTTTGCGGGAAGGGGGGTGTCATGATGTTTGAGAGACAACAGATAAACTGGCCGCCATTGTGATCCTGCTGCTACTCACAATAATACGAACCAAGCTTCCTATAGTATTCTGTGCTAGCAGTAACCGCGCGGTGTTGCTCGCAGCGCCACACTCGAAGAACGGATCTCGTTTTCGCAAAGGTATAATGAATCCCGCCGGTGGAGCAGCTTATTCTTTGCTCCGCACCCAGCCTTTGTGTCAAAAGTCTCTCCGCAAGAGGAGATGGCCTTCCGTGTATTTTGATCACTCAAAGGAATGGCTAGTCGCTCCGGTGTTTTCGCAGCAACGTCCATGCAGACGAGGAGGAACAGGCGAAAACACAGAGTGTTAAACACCACGAAGGCTTAGCATCAGGAATCAGATGAGCTTGTTTCTAACGAGGGAGATTTTCTCTTTGTTTTTAACCTGCGGAATTTCGACACTCGCTCTTTCTTCCTAGCTGATACCTCTGTATCTGATGCAGACGACCCTTCACCGCTTTTATCTTCCTGCTCGGCTACTGAAGTGGTTTTGGATTTGGCTGCCGGGTTGTAGATGATGGGCTTGACGGCGTTTTGTAGGAAGTGTCTCGCGAGTGCTTGCATCGAGGTGCTTTTCTTGTCTTCCTGTATGCTATCAAAGCTGGGCAGGAAAGCCGGCCTTGTCTTCCTTCCACCCACTGGGGTTTTGCCTTGAGATGGGGCTGCTGCGCTAGAAACCTCATTATATGATACTTCATTCTTCGCAGTGCTACTCTCTACAAGATGAGCCGCGTCTTGATCGGACGAGTGTGCTCCAGCGTCCCCGTCGTCGGTCCAAAGCTCGAGCATGCTGGCCGTGTTCTCGTCGCTCGTGCAAGAAGTGCAGAGAATCTTAACAACAATGTGTTCCTTCTCGTGAGCCGTTGAGAGTAACGTTTTCAGCCACTTCTTTATCGATAATCTTCCTCCCGCCCACTGCTCAAGGTCATGCACACTATCGATGACGATGTATAGAATGGTGCCCGGCTTGAACGCCCGCAGACAGTCTTCGAACATCTCCTCGGTTTTTGCATCGTCAAGCTTGACGACATTTTCGGCTTTGAAGATATCCGTCTCGAAATCCGACCTGAAATGATGCGAACACTGCGAACTTGCTAAACACAGAAACACTTTGAGGATCGTTGTCATAGCTAAGGTGTCATTCTTGTGTTGCAGCAAGCTGGGCCCAATAGCCGTCATGAGCTCGCAGAAGTGATAGAGGACTGCGTAGCCGCGGTCTTGCGCCGCATGAATGACGTCAAGACTGAATTCGGTCGTCCATTTCAAAGGGGCTCCGGTTCGATAACCTTCGATCCAGAGAAACGACGAAGTATTCGATTCAATCCATGTATTGACCTTAGGCCTATCGAGCAGATTGATGCAAACATGGGATGATTCTTCCAGGAGGAATGTACGGCGATGTTCGAGATACTCGATCAGCGGGGTACTTATGTATGTCATATAATGTTCGTCTTCCAGTTGAGTTTGCTGAACAGTGACCGGTTCAAGAACACCCGGTTTTGGTCCAGAGCTGGCCTGGGATTTGCCTGCAAGAGTTATTACCCTATGTAGAATAAAGCAACGCAGAGTTAAGTTACGCACCGGTTACGTCGTCGCGGGTTTGTTTCAGGACACTATTGACCGAAGTATGTTGCATACTATCTAACAACAGTTTGTATAGCTGGTCCGTAAGCCTCTGTGACTGCTGTGATTCTAGATGCGCCCTCATCTGGTCCATACTCATGTGTATCTGCTCTATCACTTGTGTCGTCGATCTATGTGTTTCTCTGTACGCTACTGCGCGAAGGCTTTTCACATCCCTTTCCATTCTTGATTCGCTTTCCTCGAGCGCCTCTCGAACATCATCTGCTTCCGCACCTAACATGAAAGCGAACTTTTCTATAGGATGATCAGCGTGATATACGTGAAGAAGAAGAGAGCCACGCACTTGTGGTTCTGTACGTATTCCCCCTTCTGAACAGGTATTGCAGAGAATGTATAAATGAGGACTCGAGATTGATGCAGGCCAGGAGCGTTTCAGAAGTTCTTATAAGGTCAAACACAGACATAGCTTCTTCAAAGATGCCCTTGACATGAACAAAGAAATGCGCGATATGTTGGGAAATCTCCGTGGATTTACTGAATAATACGACGACAAGTGCCAGTGTGGGCCACATGATCTCTGTGTGTCTCTCTATTAGTACCTCGGTAGCTGCGAAAAATCGATTATAAGACGCAAATGCTGCTTCGAGCTGGGGTCCTCTTGAAGATGTTCCTAGGGATCTCCTAACAATATCCACCGTATCTTCAGCTCTCCACTTGTTGATAGGTTTCCCTATATATACCCGCATTTGCGTTTTCATAGCATCTAAATCATCTTGAAGAGAAGCGTAGATCTTGAATAGGGCTTCTCTGCAGGTCTCGTTAACAGAGGCGAATAAATCAGGGATAGGTCAGGCTTCGAACCTAGCTGCTTCCACTTCTAAGCCTTTATCATCATTTTGATTTTGCACGAAGTCATTCAGAGGTGCGTTCACTTGAATCGATTGTAGCTCCGTTCGGACGTCTCTAGCAGCAGCCCGAATGGGCTTAACCACGGCGGACCCGCTCATGATGAGAATTAAAGAGGACGCATCTGGAAAACTGTATGGCGTACAGTGACGAGGCTGAGAGTTATAGGGAATGTAATTGCGGGTCCGTGCACGAGAATGATCAGTTTTCCGGGCCCAATGTGGAAGTGGCTGCAGTAGCTGCAGGGTTTGTGATCGGCGATTACAGCAATCGTTGCGTCCGACGGTTTTCTCGAATATTTGTCTGCTTTCTTTTGATAGCGTACAAAGCGAGAGTAGAACTACCATGTAGTATTAATCGAAGGTCGGTTAGCAGGAAGAACGGTAGCGACAGTATCAACAGTAAAACCGAGAAAGAGCAGCTTTCGTGCGCGCAAGCCCTTGATGTGTTTCACACATACACTACATACACCACAAATGAACTATTATAGGTTCCTGATTGGAGCATCTGACGTGTTGCCCATCGCCGCTAAGTCCCATTCCGGCGACACTTTACCTAGTACAGGGGTCTGACGGGGGAGGGGAGGGGGCCAAACATAAATGATTGCTGTGCAGGTGGCCCTTGAGTAATAACTGTGAGTCCAGGCTGCCCAGCCCCCTTGAGAGCGATAAGCTCCGCAGCTCCGCCCCGTATTTATACTATATTCCATCGCAACAGAGGGCACCCAAGGAGACGCGTAGGAGAGCAGAACCGAGACAGCTCATGGCACCTACAAGGAGACAGCCATTCTCACTACTGGGTCAGGTCGTGTACAAAGACAAGATTCCTATCGCACGAGTACACATCCCTGCGAAAACACTCAACAATGAACCCAACCAAGGAGTTCCAAAGGCTTGTCTTGTGTCGGGCCATCTGGACCACGTCGAATTCGACCTGTCCGCTCTATCACAAGTTATCACCTATGTCGCGAACGCATACCCAGAAGGTAGCAGTCTCCTCATGGGGCTGGATCGGATAAGAAAACTGGATGATTTGTTCGGAAAAGTCGATACCGGCTCTGGTTCCAGCATATTGGCACAGAGGTGCGCCTTCGTAGGCACGGTTTTCGATTTTGGTGAAAATGGACACTGCATACGTTCCGTGGACGCGTTTACCAAGGCGGCTTTTTGGAATACAATACGAGTGAGTAGTCTTGGCCTATGAATTGGAGGAGGTATTGGGTGACTATGGCCCGAAGTCGTGGCTGTTTATTTTGTCTGGCCAACCTTAATGTCGCATCGAAATTACTAAAGCGCGGAATTATCTACATGTTATTCTTTCATTGGGCTGACTTTCAACTCGTTCGTTAGAGCGTAGGCTCTGAGGGCTCATTTGCTCATAAAGGAAGCCTGCATATGAACTCTTCTCATCTCTCCACGGTGCCTGGGCCCACAGTCGGACGGTTTATGTACGTCACTATTGCGATAGTTAAGAGACACTAATTTTGGTAGTGTCGTCGAAACACTCTCGCCCGAAGTAGTTGTCGCGTTGCACATCGCGCTAGAGTATTATTTTGCCGTCACTACTTCAATTGATCTATATTCCGGTTTGATTACGATAGGAACAGAGGCAAAGTATGATGAATTGGTAAGCTATCGTTGATAAACATTTCGCGCTAGATCTGAATCAAATAGATTCGCGATGCTACAAGACGAGCGCGGCACTATACTATCGACTTTCTCTACGTTCTAAGACACGAGGATCGACTCAAGCTTTCAATATGGCATAAGGAACGAACACGTGTCTTGTATGATGACAAGATGCCTGCCGATTACTACATCGGTCGTGGAACCACAGTCCTACAACTTAGCGAAGAGATCCCAAGCGAGAATACAGATCCGTCGGACAGTCTTTTCCGGCCCTGGAGTATACTGGTGATTCCCGCGATCCCGCGATTACGTAATTGGAGAGAGAATCATCTTTTGAGAGAAACTCAACTCGCTAATTCAACAGAAGCATGGATATGGGCTATATGGTATGAGCACGAGCTCGTCTATGCGGATATATCCAACTTGATTTCTCATATCTCTCAGAAAGTGTCTCCCCCGGTATGCTCAATCAATTTATGGTTGGCTAAAGCTAAACTTGTTCCAGAAAGATTTTATGTTCAACCTCGGTCGAATTGACGAGCTAATCTTCGACGATGAAAATTATACAAAGTCGAAGCTATATTTCTGGGCATATCAAAGTCTGGAAATGGTTCAGAGCGAGGTGACAAAAATAATTCGTCGGTGGGAGCAGTACAGTCCTCATGTAGACTTGACTCAAGTGGAAAAGATAGTAGACGCGGAGACACCTGGCGCTTATAGCGAACGAATTGAGACTTTCCTCGGCAAAATGAAGAATTCTATCCAGAGATTTCAAGACTTAGTGAAAGACTGCAAAGCAAAGCAGTTAGAGATTGTCGCTCTGCGGGATGGCGTAAGTATTCAATCTTTAATGTCGGGCTCAAGATGCTAATATTAGCAAACAAAAAGCTGTACAATGGCTCAGCCGTTTTAGAAAGCCGCAACTCCTTACGCACCGCGGATCAATCTCTCGAGCAAACCAAGACGGCCATAGCACAGGGTGAAAACATCAGAGTGCTGACACTGGTAAGACGGCGTTTGTCTCATGTCAGGCCTTCTTAAATTGACCGAGCTAGGTCTCTATTTTCTTCCTACCCTTGGCCTTTGTAACGGTAAGAACCCTTTTGTAACTCCATGTCATCAAACGGCAACTAACTAAATTCTCAAGTCTGTATTCGGCATGACACATCTTCCCGATAACGCCAATATGAACGCGTTTGCCATCTCCCTGGTTTGCATATGTATCCCCGCATATGCTATAATTGGCTTTGTTATGGATATTTGGCGCTCTACCCTTCAATGGTTCATGAATCAAATCCCCAAAAGCTGGAGGACCCCCAGATTGCATATATTCCGTAAGATGGCCCTCCGCGATATGGCCATAGAAACGAGCCGTATCGCAAACTGGGATATCGTGTATGACAAAGCCGAAGTCAAGACTAGAGGTGGAGAGAACCCGAAAGATTTCATACCCTCATCGTCGTCTCATCTCCATTCCACCCGTCACAATCCTCCGGTTTCCATAAAACCGTATCCAGACAAGATGGCAGACGATGTGACTGGGCAAGGCAACGAACAACGAATTAGGCCGGCGTCCACATCTAGCGCACTTTCGGATGCTGAACCACCTCTTCGAAATTATGAAGGAGAAAGGGCAGGTGGAGTACCCCAAGCCTCCAAATCGGAGCATCCCCCACCCGATAACAGCCGAAAGTGGAAGTTTAACGACTGGAACTGGAACATGAAGCAGAGAGATGCGGAGAAAGAGCGAGATGTTGAGCAGGCGTAGCGAATTTCCCGACGACCAACTATTCGCCTAAAAAACTGATGTAGCAATCGATACCAGGTATGTTTAGGTTACACTAAACTCCAACCTAAGCTTTTAGAATCCGGTTGTTCAATAAAACGGTGTGAATTACGAGGTAGTGAGGTAGCCACATTACGCATGAGAATTGTGTTTAGGTACTAAATATATTTCTCGTACAACCAGGATCACGTCATTGTATTGCCCTTTCCCCGCTCGGGTTACGGATGCATAACTCGCAACATCATCCGTTGGGACGATGATGGTCAGAATTCCATCTTCGTCGGTGTACACTGGTAATTGCTCGAACGGATGGACCATTTGCAAGAACATCAATATGGTCCTGAATTTGAAGGATGACTTCTTAAAAAAAAATCGATGTCATTCGCGCTTTCCATTGCTGCTGTGGGTGTGGAGACATTCTTAGCTCTCGTACCTAAATTCGCTCGGTTACCTGCGGAGAGGGTTGTGAGTTTTGATGAGTAGAAGGGGTCTGTATGCTCACGATTAGTACATGCATTGTTGTTTCGCCATAAAAATAGCATCATCGCCAATTTTGCGTTATCTGTTGTATCAACGCCACTGTGTTGGTACGAGATCGTACATGTTAAGAGAATTTGACAGCATCAGGCTTGGATTTAAGAATGATGCCATTGTAGGTACTGATTGAGCACCCGGTCAGAGGGGAATAATCACGGGTCCAAGCTGCCTAGCACAGCGGTTCATGTTGTTTCAGTTAGGGTACGCCATGACTCGAGTCCTCTTTGTGAGTGGTCTAGAACCAGCCACATGTAATTGTAAGCACTTATGAGGTAGCTTTAAAGCTCAAATCCACACCGCCGGTGAGACCCCTATCTTCGTTCTACTTTTACAAGGTGGATTTTAATTTGTAGTATCCAGGGTGGAATTACCCATATTTCTGTCATCCCAGGCAAGCGTATCCTGCACCCGTGAAGCGGTTTTGAGAGAGCCCGACCCGACGACTAGCTTCCATGGCCCCGCTAGGTTCCCCGCTCTGGTGAGTATGTTATTAACGCCACTAGTCTTTAGGCGCTGACGACAACACGTACGAAGTAGATTACAAAAAAAGTTTTTGAAAAGCAGAACAGCAAGACATCGAGAACTTGCCGCCTTGCATCTGCGTATACAATAACTTACCTCTCTCAATCTATAATTTACTTTCGCTAGAATTTCGCACGAGTTACAGCCTGCTGTTAGTAATAACAACTTAGCGATAATAATTTAACCTCATTGTCAGTAATGCATAATACGGAATAGTAATTAAGATTGACTTTTTATATGCAGGATTACGTGTACAGGTATTAGTACAGTATACATGTATATGCACCCCAGATTCCGCCTAGAAAATCAAGGAATAAGCCTTTCTATTCATCTATCGTGAAAAGCTTAATCTATGCTCCGATCTACTAGGATGAAGTATATCAGCCGACCCATAATATGAACATGAGACAACGTGCCCACGCAGGCTGCAGGATAAATTTCATACACCGGCCAATCAGATCTTGCTTGCTCGCTCGGTCCAGGGACGTTCACTTCTACCGTAGGATGTACCCGAGGCAGCTTTCCTTGCGCATTGATGGATAAATATTTGACATCATTCGGGTCTATATTTCGCTCACCATAAAGCTAATGAAGACAGGGAGCCCAGTGGTAACTGTGACTAGGCTAGAATACCGGGATATGAACAGGAGTATATCAGGTCCAGGAGGGCAGTGTCTCCCCAAATCCACCAAGCACACTTCTTTGAGTATTTCCACCGCTTGCACGTACGTTTACTCGAGTCTGTCCACCATGGCTTTTTTCACCACTGTTCTTGTTGCCTTCATGACTGCCGTTGGCGCCATCGCGGCTCCGCTCAACGATCCTACCGAGTTTACGATATCTAAGCGTAGCAGCCCAAACAGCTCAGGTACTAACAATGGCTTCTACTACCAGTTTTGTATGTGACAGTATTCAGCACTGTTGAAAGACTTCCGCTGACAAAGTGTGTAGGGACCGATGGCGCTCGTGGTAGCGCAACCTACACGAACAAAGCCGCTGGCGAGTATTCCGTGACATGGCAGGATATCTCCGACATGACATCCGGCAAGGGCTGGCAGTCTGCGCAGCCTCGGAACATCACGTTTACCGGAAATGTGAACGCCCAAGGCAACTTCTACCTTGCCATCTACACCTGGTCCCAACACGGCGAGAACTACGTAAGTCATCCATTATCTATAGTGGCACAGTGATGCCAAGACTGTGGTCTCACACTTCAAAAGATTCTCGAGAACTACGGCTCCTACAACCCCTGTAGCCAAGGTCAGAGCGTTGGTTCCATCACCAGCGACGGCAGCAGCTACCAGATCTGCACGGTCAATCGCGGAAACAACTATATCCAGAACTGGTCTATCCGCCAGAACAAGCGCTCCAGCGGTACTGTCAACACCGCTAATCACTACAATGCTTACGCTGCTCACGGCATGAACCACAACCCTCTCAGCGCGGCTGCATATCAGATTGTTTCCACTGAGGGCATCGGAGGCTCTGGCTCAGCCGATATCACTGTCTCTGGTACTTAGATACATCAATACAGCTAGTGCCATTAAGTCGTTTCGTCACAGAAAAGGTGCACACCGATCTGTCTCTTTTTCTTAAAACCAGAATGATAACATGTATCGTTGCGTTCAAAAATATACCACGACTACAGTTGTAGCGAGATAGTCGCCCCGTTCAATGACTTTCTTGTTATAGGGGGGTAAGGTTAGGTTTACGTACATATTCGTAGCGAAGAATTTGTTTTACATCTTTCTTTATACCTTCAAATAAATTGTTATCTTATTCGTCCACAGGTAATGAGAAATCAAGTTGATTTTAACTTTTCTATTACTACTTTTCTATTACTATGATAGCCATTCGCTCGTAAATACAGTAGAACTCATACGTTTAAGATGCATTAACACTGCCTCTGCAAGCCCGGCCCTGTCAACCCTTCCTTCCCTTAGATTAATACCATAATCCACCGCTTTTATAGCCTCAAAGTGATGCGCAATAGTGATAACAGTCGATTGCCTCATCAATTCATGTAGCACCCTCTGGCTCTCAGTCGCGGCCACCCGGATCCAAACAAAGGGTCCTTGAACTTGGGCCCGAATGTTTTGCTCTTGAGTCGAGCGACGCGATACGGCCAACCCTACCGCCTGCAAATGCATGAAATGTGTATGGAAGTTGGTCTGGACTCAACTTCCGGACAACTGGGCAGATCCGCCTTGCACAATATCGGCATGTTTTCCAGAATTCAATCAACTTCTCTGGGCGATGGTCATGGGACGTATCGGTGCCACCAATGGTCCTGGTTAGGGTTCTTTTTAATACCCTACAGCAGTTGGCCATGAAAAAGATGGCGCAGCTATGTGGCATCAGTGCTTGCGACACTAAGTAGCGAGATCTCCAGGTTCGTCTGGCCCAGCTTGGTGATCAGCTCGTTCTGAATGATTGACTAGCCAGAACCGACAATGAACGCGCCGCCAAGGGATTGAAAAAAGAGGATTACGGCGGTGGCGGTCGTAACGTCTCTCGCTCTGACGATGCGTTGCCTCACAATGATGGGCACTGTGAAACCTGTGCCGAGTCCGATACCGGCGATGAGTTGGTAACCAAATTGCGTTTGAGTCCAACTTGAGAGTGAAGAGCAAACCGCAACCATTTGCTGCGAACATCGCGCCCATAAATTGAAACTGGTCCCAGATGTCAGTTTCGGTAATGATGAAACCGGCAACGATTTGTGCCAGGGTCATGCCGAGTATGAGAGGTAGGAGGCGGATTCCCGAACTCACCGCGCTTTCTCCCTTGACAGCTTGGAAATAGATAAGAAGGTAGAAGAGGAGAATATAGAACCCGCCGGCAACACTAAAGAAAATATCAGTGAAACAGGTGGCAGAACATATGCGAGATGGTGGCTTACAAAAAGCAGTATAAACAGCCGCTCATAACAGTGCGATGACGCAAGTACGTCGGATGGACAAGGGCCTTCTCACCCATCCACCATTCATTAACGGCGAAAGCTAGAGCAAGAAGCCCAAAACCGATGAGACAGCCGACGACGTCAGCGTCGCTCCACGCCTTAGCTAACACAAATAACACGACCGAAGCCATGATAAGAGCAGTGCCTTGAAGGTCCATCTGAACGAGTTTCTCTTTTAATGGCGCCTTGACGGGAGCGGCAGCCCTTGGTGGCTTGAAAGAAAGCAGAATGGCAGCAGCAGCGAGTCCACCGAAGGGTAAAGTTAATGTAGAAGCACCACCTCCAGCTGACACGAATAGTAAAAGCACCTCCGTTCAAGGGCCCCACAATACTGGCAACAGCGTATGTAGCTTCCAAGATACTTGTCATAGCTGGACGCGTCTTGGACGGAGGTGAGAAGGCGATGATAATATAGCAACCCGAGAAAGTCCCACCTACACCAGCACCAGTAATAGCACGACCAGCAATGAATGCCGCGCTATTAGGTCTTCAATACAAAGATGCTAAGCATAAAGACGAGCTTAACTGGGAAGTATTTGAAAGCTTTTCCCCCCATTGACTGGGTCGCAGCGACGGGAAGAAAGAGGGCGGATGCGTACCAGCCGACGTTTGCGAGCGACTGGAACTGCTCGGTAATAGTAGGGATGGCAGTCGAAATGATGGTGAGGTCCAGTGAGGCCAGGAAAATGCTTAAGATCAGAGCAACAACTATCGACCAGAACCGCATACCCTTTGATATTCAGATTCGTCGATTTCATCTTCGGCCAGGGCATCAACGGGATCGGGGGTACGGGTTGGCTTGTCGGAGGAAGCCATTTCAATTGAAGAGGCTCGCTATGGTTTGGTGTTATTCAGGTAGAGACGGTGTGAGAAGAGGTAGGTGAGGGATCGATTGGGAACAGTTGCCGGGTAGACTAAGTGTATGTAGCGGCGGGAGCTAGAAGTTAGCGTATCCCGACTCACTATTTCCTAGTCAGAAAGTTTGCGACGTATGTAATACTATTGCAAGGGCCCTGTGGATAACTTCTTTCTAGCCACGGTTGCGGCCCGGTAGTCGCCTAGAGGGATGTGACTAAGTGGGAAAATCAGAGTCTAGGAAACAGAGCGAGGGGAGCTGAGTGAACCCCATTTCGGAGTGTTCCGCTTTGGGCGGGTTTCCGAGGGTTAGCGTATAACCTAATCCTATCATCCTACAATTGGTGTATGCATCTTCACGGCGTGTATGATAACTGAAGACGGATCAGGTCTTGCAATTAATCTCGGTGGAAACACGCATAGCTGTGAACGGTCAATTCATTGGCCGGAGAAATGTGTGCGGCGAAGGTAATCACGCAAAAAACGTTACTGGGACAGCTTACAGCACACTGACCCCATACGGTGCACGACTCCCTCTTCTTTTCCGTGTGAGAGGAAGATAATCAGCGTATATCCCCCCCAAGAAGCGTAGTGTATGCCCGGTTAGCCTATACTTGGATAGACAGTGAATTCACCAGACTCACAATGACTCTTCATTTTAGGTATACATGTCGATGGGGCTGACTTGCTCTATACGAATTTCAAATTTCATGGCGTTTCTATCCGCCCTTTTCCTTCTTATTCACTCCATGATGCGCTTGCGTAGTTGCGATACTTTCCACATATTCAAACCGAGCTTTGCATGCTGCGATTGCGGCAGACGTGAAGGCAGAATCTTCCCAAGTTCGTTCAGAAACTCATCAAGATACTACAACTGCAGCGTAAGTAGCGCTCGCAGGAGACAGCTTCATTCACGCTGCGAACTGATTTCGTATCCACTAATCATGAAGAAACGGTTCCTCTGGATCTTCTCAGAAACGTGCCGCTCTGTTTCTGCAACGGTCTTGGGGCACTGCTCCACTACGGTGTTGGATAGATGTAATAGTTTCTCGCATACGAAATGTAGCAACATCAAAGTCTCGGTCCGTCGCATACACTCGGCGCAGTGCAGTAGGCGTCGTTCACTGGACAGTGTGCCTTTAACTGCAGTAAGTGAGGAATCAAGCGGCAACCCGTGTACACTTGCTATGGTGCTGTCTAGATCCTCCATCAAAAACACGATTGTATCCAAACATGTGCACTGGCGATCTTGTTTTGCAGTTGTGGACGCGGCACTACCGAAACAACCAGTATGAGTTATCGACGGCGTTTACGGGGAATTTTCAAGCTGCAAAACATATCCGTATCTGTTAAGAAGAAAAAAGAGTAAGTAAATGATTGAGAGCACGAGCTAGCGCGAGGAGAGCGCACCGAAAAGAATGCGCCAAATTCAGTAAGATTCGCCCCGATGTCCCACGACATTACCTCATCGGCCTCTACGTCTAGTATCCACGGCACTTCCATATCCGAAGACTGGGTGATGGCTGTCTCGGGGAGCAGGGGACTACCTTCTACCACTGATACCGTCGTGATTGGAGTATCCCCCGGAGACACCATGGGCGGCGTACGGGTATGTTTTGACGTCAGGAGCCATTACAAATTATGCAAGTTTGATCTGTCATCCGTTGGCGCAAAGTGATGTCAATGAGCTTTAGTTGACAGAGGATGGACCTGATGAGTTGTGCGGGGTCGGATGGAAAGGTGAGCGGTCGATTGATTCTCGGTTCCTACCTACCCGGTTCCAGCCGCAGCTACCCATACTAAAAGGAGGATTATATATTGAACACATAAAAACGGAAAACAAAAAGGGTGATGAACTATAGGAGGGAGATTTGAGGCTTGGAGTAGCAGCAAGATCATGCTGGCTGTTAAGGGTTGCGGGTTATGGGGGTGGCACAAGTGTCTAGACGCTATCTCGAAAGAAGTTTAGATCTAGAATGGGGGGCATTCCATAACGCAATGCCTGAGTAGGCCGTAGTCGCTGGGCTCGCGTGGAAGCGGCAGTAAACTTGCTAGTAGGCTTAATGATAGGATGTATCTACGATAGGTACAAGACTTGCTGGTAGGTTTAATGACAGGACATATCTGCGATAAGCAGTAAACTTGCTAGTAGCCTTAATGACAGGACGTAGCTCAATAGCTGCACCTCCGAACCGTTGACTGCGAACAAAGAAACATCCCCATAGTGGTCTCCGCTACTACGCTCGCACAAGATCCAACTTCCACCAGTCGCCATCCTAGCAAACAAAATCCACCTGTTTAACTGTTGTGCCGTCCCGTGCGACGACGGAGCATGTATACAGACAGCATGTAAGAGTCCCAAGTCGGCAGAACTTTTCGCACCTCCAGTCAATGCCTACCCTGCAAGTGTTCGAATTGTCGGTGCTTTGACGGCAACGGTCGTCGGTACCTGCCTCTTGAAGGACTTGTAGGCAGGCTGAATTGGCGTTGCCGCAAAACAAACAATCCTCTCGTACTTGGCAAATTTGCTCTCGCTTTTCGAGGGCGTTCCTTGCTTCGAGGACCGCGTCGATGTGTTGGTCCACACCGATGGCTTCCGAGACAGATTCTTCAAAGTCATCCACAGTGAGGAGCCTTTCGCCGATTCGACTCTCAGAGCTTTCGATGATTCCTGGCAAACCAACAGCAAGGCTGGCGAGCCCAAGGAGGAGTCCGATCTTCATGATGAGGGTAGATTTTGATAAGAGAGAGATTTTAAATGGGTTGCTTTGAATTGTTCCTGGATGAGGTGCTGAATGAACGAGGAACTGACACGGGGCATGCTGGGACTTTATAGTTTGCTTGAACGGAGCGGCTTTCCTAACATGGAATTACACCAGAGTCCATTGTATTTCAGTTCCCTCATCTCACTATTTCCTTGCGTTGCCAGGTACGTACCTATCGGAAGCACTTGTAGCAATTTTACCATTGTCCTCTTTAGGATTTCTCAATCCAAAATGCAGAAGCGCCAAGACGTCAGCATCTCCTATACAATCGGGATGCCAAGGCGTCAGCGACTACAGTTCTATCTCGGTGACATACATGTTGCTTATAAACATTGAACTATTTTCTAAGATTAGTTAGATGATAGCTTATTACAGTTCGGAAACAGGGCGACCGCCCGACGAGTTGCGATCAGGCGACTTTGTCATCCTGTGTATGGAGCGGATTGTTTAAACAGCCGATCCGATTAATCATTTCACTGGCGGACTAAGTACACTCTACGCTCCACGTGGCTAAAGCCTATAGACTTCATAATCTGACTTCCCATGGATGTGCAGACATTTCGGCATCTGAGCGTAAAATAACGCTTGAAGATCGTGTCGCTCACTCAATTAAGGGGACTTTCCGTATCCAACAGTCGGTAAGCTCAATTTACCATCACGCACGACAAATGTACATTATTTGGAGTAACAAGGATAGCTCGTGCGTTAACTCAATGTAGCATGGTTGCTACAATTAAACTTGAATTGGAGAAAGAATGCAACAAGTCTCAAGTCGCTTCTACGAAGATTGAGGTTGAGTTGGTCATATATCTCTCGTAGCTGATCGAGTAGATTGACCTGAGCTTTGCAGTACATGCAACATGCGAGGGAATGAGGCCTGGATTTCATATGAAGAGGGTATAGACAGACCCACTAGTCCATCTCGGATGAGAACCTGGGGGATTAAGGGGCTAATTCTCCGGAACATGCCAGCGCAGTGGCCCGCTGAAGGGATCAAGCTTCATTCTTAGCGCCATACGCCTGCAGAGATTTTCTCTCAACACAAGTGGTGGATGTTACAAAAATTGCTTAACGGAAGACTAGATTGATAAGCTGAGTTAAACACGAGCTGCTAAAAGGGCTACTCGACATTTCGCTATACCACGTTGATAGTTTGTTGAAAACTACTAAAGACCAACTTGATAGTCTGTTGAAACTACCAGGCGCCTGCTACCTACTTCATCCGGAGCCATCCCACATGTGACGGAGACCTTTTCTTCGGCCTAGTAGGCGCTAGGTTCATCCCCTTCCGCATATGAAGAAGTTACCCTGAACAACTTGTCCGTTTTCGGTGTTGATAATTCTGCATGACAATCCGCAGCATCGTTTTACATTAGGTTCCAAGCAGGTGAACCCGCAATTGGGGACTTCTGATGCCGAACAAGCGCTTCCTGAGTTGGGATTGTTTGGATCGCGCAGGCATTCCACCTTTTGTGCCCATGTTGCCAAGTCGACGCGGCACTTCCGGCGTGCGTCATCGCAAGCCGTTCCCGTGCACTGATCGTTGTCGCTGCAGCTCACATCACGAGCGAGAAGTTTCCTAGCTTCGATAGGTCCTGACACAGTGGTATCATCGATATCAATCGTTGGTGATGATGTTGCGAAACCAACGATTGCAAGAAGTAGTAGAAGCTTCATTGTGCATAAGCTTATAGTAGAACGATGGTAAGGAAGACGTAGTTGGACTTGATGAGGATGAACAACTATGAGATTCATAGCGGCCTTTATAGCTTTGTGAAATTCACTAGCGAGGTTACAAACGTAGAGCTAGGGCGGTCAGCAATAGCTAGAGTACTAGAATAGTGGCATACATTATCGTCTAGGGCCACTGTTGGAAAAGTATGAGTCAGCACGTTATTTTAAGCTGAAAAGATGTAAGTGGAGATGTTGAAACGATCTTGTGGATCCTTTCTTTGACATTCACCTTCCACATGTGTACTATCCAGGACGTCAGCTTCGTAATTGGTCCAAATGCCGAGGCGACTGCACCTACCAATCAAATGGTCCACCGGCTTATAGCCCAAATACTTTGTTCGGATCACTTCCGTTACCCGAAAGGCAGTTATCTACAACAGATACACAACCAGGATAGTCAGCATCGAATAGTCAGAATTGGTCAATGCGAGGAACCCTTGCGAATGTGTCCTCCATCTCGGCAAGCAATTTGTCCCAATTGATCTTTATACATCACTGATTGCTCATGACTATGTTCCAACGCATCGAGAATAATTATAAACAGGTACGCACTAAGCGCCAAATTCGTCCGCTGCATTCCGTAATCATCATTCACAAACTCAGGCAGCCACGTTCCACCACCGTCTAGCATGCTTAGCTAATAGAACGAGAAGATGAAGGGGAAGGAGTAATCCAGATAGAATTGACTTCAAGCCAGGATCACACACTGGATGCACCCTCCTTAATTGGCTAGAGCGTTGCTTCTTAATGCGGCCCGCTCTCTATCTAGGCAGGCTTACTTCTATTAGAATGGTAAGTGATTAGGAGAGCAAAACATATTGTGCATTGAGGCCAGGTTTTGTCACACTTTTTGTGTTACAGCTAGTAGGTTTAACATCCGCGAAAGCTCTTTTCTCGGTTCATCGTGCGAAGCAGCGAAGTAGTTTCTAGTACAGTGGCTATTCACTCCAGCAGCCAACGTAGGAGTTCAGGAAGAAGATGTCTTTGTCAGCTGATCGGCCTCACCCTTGTCTATATCAATATAGGTTGGTCCGTGGTGCTTATACGAATGCACGGCCCGGAACTAGTCGCTAAAGTCTTCGAAGCCGCGCGGCTCCACTTTTATTACGTGCGGCTCCACTTTGCTCTGAGCCTAGCTCAAACTGCTGGCTGATCATGCAACAGAAAACAGGGATAGGGATGGATGAACTAGACTTCATCACTTCGGCCTCTGTACATGGCTGTAAAGCCTCTCGACCAGACATGCAGACAATGTGCATATCAAGCTTACGGTACATTACTCACCTTTAGATGCATGCGAGTTCAGAGCGCGCATGCATCGTCAGACTATCAAAATATTAGCCAAGTCATTCATGGCTCATAATTGTCTGTATGGCGTATACTGCCTCTTTCTCAGAACCTTCGGCCGAAACACGGCACAGAAACGCATGTGAAGTTGCCCTGCATAACTCGACGGTAAACGGGCCATGGCGAGCGCATGCTGATCCTCTAGATGACTTTGGCCTTGACTTTCGTCCTGCTGCTCTGGGCATTTGTAGGTCTCCGGAGCCAAGTACAATGGAACAAGGCCGCGTCCGAAGGTCGTGGAAGACAGATGCTCAGCTTCCATCTCCAGGCAGTACACAGCCATAATTCAAGGCAATGTCACCACGAGTTCATTTCGCTTTTGTTTCCAACATCTGCACAACGGCCTTGTGTAGGTTCAGTCAAGGGTGCATAAGATGTACCTGAATGGATCTGTAGGAAAAAAGAAAAGATGTGTACAATTTGATCTTCGTCTATTTGGTAACCGCTGAGCCTCAACTCAAAGACTGAGCGATAACTTGACTATCTCCTCCAAATCATCTTCCTGCAGACCCAATTCTTCGTTCCAAAGCCCTTCGCCTGTGTAATCGCCGAGATTCCACTCCTCGCTGAAAGCCAAACCCTGAAGCAGGTTCAAGACGCCAGAAAAATCCTGCCTGGCGATCTTCTCGTAGCCCTCCTCGATGTGCGTCTTGGTATAGATATAGTCGATCGTCCATTTCTTCCTGGAAAGCTTTTCCGCAACGGCAAGAATGGCGTTTTGGGTAGTGGTAAAGGATCGCACGTATACGTAACGGTTCTTGGTCAGATCGGGCCTTTCCAGTGATTTGATCAAAGTGAGGGCAATCTGATGTATAGTCGTGGAGCAGAATTTGTTGTTGCCATTATCGAAAATGGTTGCTTTGTTCTCAGCAGCGTTGAAGCCAAGGAAGCCGACCTTGAGACACCAGTCAAAGACTACGGATGGTTAGCAAATGGCCGGATCCACGTCTTGCGACATAGGCTCGGCGGCACCCGTACATGGTCCATTGATCACTGCTGTCCAGCTAATCTTGCCCTCCTTACTCTTGAGGTACTGAACAACCGCATGCTCCCCCTCAAAGACGGGAACAACCTCTCGCGTGCGCTTGTCAGCCGTGTTGCCGCCGAACTCAGATGGAATAAAGCGTTTGACACTGGCAGCGATTGCGGCATCGACGAGCTTTTTCTGGTCTGGTGTCTCTTCAGTTCTTCTTTCGTGTTCAGTGGATTTGGCACATACGACTCACCACCGACATGTGCAGAAGCAATCAGCGAAATGATGGCATCCTGGCCCTTGAATGCTTCCGTGAGACTGCCTACAGAGCTGTAGTCTGCTTTGATGACATTGAAAGTGCCTGGGAAGGGTGATTTGGACTCCTTGCGAGATACTACCGAGACCTCAAAGGGCGATTCTTCTAAGAAAGCTTTTAGTACCGCCGGACCCAGATTACCACCGGCCTGTGATCGTCAATGCGCTGCCGCAAACCTGTGTTTCTAGGTTGGGTGATACGCACTCCGAGGATGATGACGTTCCTGATCGACATTTGGCTGAAATGATGTGCTGGTGTCTTTGCGATGTTTGGTGTAAGTGAATGGGGTGTTTGAGGCGTCGATGCAGACCGCCCTGAAGATATCCTGGACATTCATACATAGTACCCAGGGGTGCTTCACCAGGAGCTGTTGTGTTTGGCCATCCCCTACGAGATAGCCCAATGCTTCTGCGACACTCGTCCGCGGACATCGCGCTGACGTTTGGAACGTCTTAGAAATTGTACTGCACGCCTAATGTGAGTTGCAAATAAGTGTCTCAAGCCAATTAGTCGTAGCGTCATCGCGGCCCTTAATTATCGATCCCAAGGGGCCTAGTGGCCTATCGTTCACCGCCTTGTTGGGGAATTGACACTGATTATTAAGCTATGTGATATTTCTAACATTACTCTCAACAACACGTCTGTTCCGTCCTTTCCGTCCGGTTTTCATGTTCATCCATGTTGCGGAGTCGGATCGTCCTTGTTCGACCCTCTCAGGACCCTTTCTTGTCTTAGTCTATGTCATTGATTGCTCAGAGCTGGAATTCAACCGTTAACACCGGCGGCTCGGCTTGTAGATCTTCTTCTCTGAGGTACCTTACGCCATGAGGAGGAGACAGCACTTTGACTTCGATGAAGTTATTGGTTTCAGTCTGGACTGTCCCGCTCTTATGTCCGGAGATTTCAAAGCGGCCGGGATCGACTTATCCGCATAGCAGATCCTACGAAGTAACTTGTTGCGTGGACTCTGTTGTCAGTTGTGAGAAGTTTAAAAGAATACTATTGTCCCCCCCCTAGCAACAACTCCAAGATAATCCGTTCTCAGAGAGTGCAATATCTGTTACCTTACAACTCAGCATGAGTCACCTACCAAAGTTTGATTACTCCAAGCTCAAGGGCTTCCTCAAACACACCGCCGTCGAGGTTATCCTTCCAAGCGATGGTGCGCGATATGAAGAGAGCATCGCGAGATGGAGCGATCATTTTGTCAAGAGGGCCGTAAGTATCGTCTTTGATTAGTGCACATACTACGATTATCTTTCTTCCCCAAGAAAAACAGCCTGAAACGAGTCCATACAATGACTAACAAAGACAGGCTGCTGTAGTCAAAGTCTCAAACGCAAATGACGTTTCTGCGGTTCTCGCCCAGATACGAGCATATGGACTACCGTTTACAGTCAAGGGAGGCGGACACAAGACATCCGGAACATCTTCAATTGACCACGGGTTGGTGATCGACCTGTCTAAGATGCGAGGAGTAGACGTCGACCCCGAAGCGAAGACCATCACGGCTGAAGGTGGTGCGATCTGGGAAGACGTGGATATCGAAGCTGCTAAGTACGGTCTGGCGGCAGTTGGAGGAACGGTGAACCATACTGGCGTTGGTGGGTTGACATTGGGAGGTGGTTACGGATATCTCACTGGGCAGTATGGCCTCACGATTGGTGAGTATTCTTGACCTGGAGAGCATTTAGGCTGAGAGTCTGAATGTCTACTCACTATTCACAGACAACTTACTCTCCGTCGACATCGTCCTTGCCTCTGGCGAAAAGGTGACTGCATCTGAGGCCGTAAATCCCGATCTTTTCTGGGCAGTCCGCGGAATGGGCCAGAACTTTGGAGTCGTCACATCGTTCACTTTCCAAGGCCATGAGCAAAAGCATCCTGTATTTGCAGGGATGCTCTCGTTCCTTCCAGAAAAGATCCCACAAGTCGTGGCCTTCGCCAACAAGTTCCACGAAGTCAACAACGGCAAACAAGCACTGGTGTGGGGATTTTCTGCACCTGGGCCGGCGAAGACCCATATTGTGATGGCATTACTCTTCTACAATGGTCGTGAAGAAGAGGGAAAGTCTTTTTTTACTGACCTTTTTGCGCTCGGTCCTATTAGCGATACGACGAGTATGGTCCCGTACGAGAGACTGAATTCTCTTCTGAATCATGCGGCCGGCTTCGAAGGTCGCAAGCAGTTTGGTGGGGGAGTCTTCAAGTTGCCCATCGACCTCCCGATCGTCCAGCAGCTTCAGAAAAATTTTGCTGCCTTTATCGATACCCATGAAGGGACTAACGATAGCATGTGCATCTTCGAAACGATACCCTACAAGAAAGTCGTCGAAGTGCCTGACAATCAAATGTCTTTTCCGAATCGCGGAGATTACTACAATCTTGCTGTCATGATGAAGTAGTAGGTGTTCCATGCCACATCGATATTCGGGTGGCCACTTATTGGCGAAGGAACTGCAGCTGATGATCATCAGGTTCGATCCTGCCCTTGACGATGAAGTCCGCGTTTCCTCTCGCGAGTTGCTCAAGAACGTTTCTCAGGACACGGCGAAGAGGACACCGGACAGGGGCGTTCGCTGTTACTCCAACTATGCTCGTAAGTCTTGTCTTCGTAGTAACTCCAGGTGAAGTTGAAACTAACACAGGAAGTCGCTGGGGCCGAGGTCGAAAAACTATACGGGAGCAAGGTGAAGCAACTCGAAGCAGTAAAGGAACGCTACGATCCCACTAATCTCTTCAGCTACGGTCTGAGGTGGACGTCACGACCCAAGTCGGTCCTAAATTGAACTGTATCACCAAGTAGCATGTCCTGCGTAATTGAACCGCGTAAAGCGAGCTGATATGCTCATTCATTGAGGAAACTATTTGCATCTTGCCCTCCCTGTTCCACAATATGTGACTATCCCAATTAGCTTGTCAACTGTCCACGGAGTGTTGACAAAATCACGCGCTTAACTTCGTGGGAATGGAACAGCATGAGGACGTAGCACAGGGACCACCTGACAAAGATCAGATTTCTTTCACTTCGCCGCACACTCTGTCTACATCTTTGCGCCTGTTCCTTTCTTGCAGCTCAATCCCTGCAGATCGTGTCACACCTGCATGGAGGGGCATTTTCAGATCCGGGGTCCAGAACCCAGACAATTATAAAATACCATCAATACAATTACTGCTCTGATACACCATCGGCTAATAGGCACAACTGGGACATGTGCTTAAAGCATGGGGATTGCGAATTTGTTTTTACTTCCCTACGCCCCTAGGGTTTTAGGCCGCTGACGCCTTGGCGAGTCAGCGGTTTAAGAAATTGTTGACCTGATATAGACCTGCCAAGGCGTCAGCATTTCCTAGACCGACTGATAGTGGATCGCTACATCCACGGTTCGACATCATGTGCAGCTGCATATCCCCGAGGAATATCCCCGAGGAACCGACGGCAATTCTCACCTTTGCGTGGGTTTGTAATCATAGAGGCTATGAGCTCTACATCGCGACTTGCCCTCGACATAGCACAACTTTAGGTCTTGGATTTGATTTCACAACATGTACAGAGACCCTGAGCAGTTGAATGCATTCATGTTCATATACGGGGTATGTGTTGAGTCTATGGTTACATGGTTTTCTCCTCGGAATCAGGTTAGTATAGTGAATAGCTTAACGGAATTCCAGTCTTGAGAGTTCAAAATATGTCTTCTATCGTAGTCTCGAAAACATCAGACCACGTCTATTGTGTACTTCAAATCGGGAAGCCGCACTTCGAGTAGGCTGCGCATTCGATCATTCTTCTGTTCATGTCGCTTCGCCGAAAGATTTGGCTGGAAGGTTGTTTGGTGAAGCAGCGGTTGCTTGCTTGATCGAGCAGGCGCGTTGTTCCCAACGTATCTGCAACCTCTGCCGTCTCATGACCAGATGTGGATTCTTCTCTTCTCTCACCCATCATGCAAACCACAGTTCACCGATTTACCAAGCCTATGTCAACAGCTCCGGCCCTACCTATCGAACATATTCTTCGGAAATGAATAATACAATAGTACCCTGCAAAGGTTTTCCGTCTTTTACATGCAACTCAAGTACAATGTTGCAAGTCTTGATTCTCGATGGTATTAACTTACCTCGACTCAAAGAAATTTTTCATCCTAGATCGTCCAGTCAAACATCATCACGCCATCGATACCCTAATCATGTTTAACATCCTTCCCTGCTATGACTGCAACATGTTTGTAGCAGTAGAAGGCGAAATCTCAGCACTGTCTTCATGCGGAAACCGTAATTGTCCCAAAACGCCGTCAAAAGCTTCTACTGAGTTTGATGAGTTTGTGGAAAATTGTCATGAAATCTGTTTCTATGATTCTAAATGCATTCTTTTCCTTATTGAAAGGCCTTGTTTGCTTTGACAAAATCCTTCCAGCTCACAAGCTCCTTGTCAACAATCACTAAGCTGGGCTCCAATGCCTCTCCGTTGTAGTATCCCGGTTCTTCGATGAACAGATGGTTGTCCAACAGCTCCTCCGCGATAGACTCAGGCAAGAAGCTTTTGTAAACATCGCTCGGGAGCTGGACAAACTTCGCTTCCTTGCCGGTGGCCGCTAAAAGTTGGTCTACAATCTCTTGGGGAGTGCAGTAGCCTTGCGCACCCAGCACGCGCTTGCCGAGGTGCGAATTGCGGTTCTTGAGGATGCCAGCGACGAACTTTCCGGTGTCGTTCTTGATGTCAATCAGCGGGAACTTGCATAAGGACGCCATTCTGTCCTGGGCGAATGATTTACTCGAAGTTGCTCATGAAGTAGCCTGGAAGGAAGAACGTAGCTGGAACGCGACTATCCCGGATGTATTGCTTGATGTCGGCCTTGCCATCAAAGTGTGGTACATTGGGTAGTCGACCATTGGTGGTTTTGGTGACATGCAGAAGAGACGAGAAGATGAGGTGTTCGATGCCCATTTCCTTGGAGACGTCCTCAACATTCTTGCCATGAGTGAACTCGGTGTCTTTGCTCACACTCTCCCATTAGCTTGTGACGAGGAAGACCGTGTGGCTGTCTTTGATGGCCGAGCTGAGGCTTTCCTTGGAGTTGAGATCTGCGGTTACCATCTCCACTCCCTGCTCTTGGAGCGATTTCGCTGCGGGCTTGGACACATCACGGGTGACGCCTCGGATCCTGAAAGCCTTGGAGAGTACCCGGTCTGCAAGAATATGTGTGATGACAGATTCCTGCTTACATACAGCCTTGGGCGCGTCGGTCCAAGCGGTCCCGTGGGTGCCGAGTTTGTCACCTCGCCTTTCGCCAAGGACCGAAGGCTACCTACCTCGATAGGTAAGCGTTACCGGATTTAGTACACGTTTTCTGCCGTGGAGAAGCGGAGGTTAACGATCACGGAAGCAATCGGTCAGAGCGCAGCATTGGAAACTATCTATATCCGAGCGCCTCAGCTACCGATTCATTCTCGACACGCAGATGGGAAATGTCGAGAGATGGGCTAGTCGCGCCTGAGAGGGAAGACTTCACCGAAAGATCAGACCCCATAAATTCTGCCTCGCTGCAGATTTGCCATTATGAAGTGGCTTCGGCCGATCGATGCTTGGACCTAGTCCTGAGGCCCGCGTTCCCGTCAGCAACCCTGTGGCTATCTGCATCTACTTCCTCGCCTGAGCTGTATGCTTCCACTTTGTATCATTAGCAGTGGCACGCATACACATGGCTGAATCAGCACGTACGTCTAGCTATTCAAAGGACTTTAATTCCTGCATACCCGCGCGGCTCCACTTTTTCCAAGTATATTGTAATGCTTACTTCGCCATGAGTGATACTCTGCATATGCTGGCTCGGCTGGAATAATGTAACGGATGCACCAAACCTCCTGCATGTGATGTTGGCGTCCCCACTTTGAGTCCGAGTCTCGAGTCACTCCTGGCCCTTGGCCCTCACTGCCTGCATGCAGGGTCCCAATTTTCTGATTTTATTTCGCGTGCTTACGGGCACAACATTTTTCGGGCTAGAAGGGACTCCACAAATTTTGTAGAGATAAAGCGATGTAACTAGCCTTAAACCCAGGTTCCGATCCAGATAAATTCAAATTTCGATCTGAAGCTGGCTGCAAATTCCGTAAAGAAGATGGCGTGGCGTTGGCAGCACTGGCTTTCGCCCCGTCCCCAGAGACGCACGGCGGCCTCGAGCGAGCCTTGTATTATGACCGCGCACGGCGCTGCGCTTTTGGAATTCGTTACGGAGGAGAATGGACGTTTTTATGTGAAGGAGACTCATTACATGAACAATCCGATTGTTAGAAAGGGATTATCTGGTCCGCTGTTGTCAGTCTTCACTTACTTCTCAAATGATCAAACATAGTCTTTCAAATTCTTTCGTAATTGCGGAAACTCTTTACTGACCGACCTCTACAGGCACATACATTGGAGCCAGGATGAGTATTTCAAAGTCGAAAAGGGTGTGATCGGGATTATGAAAAACGAGGTCGAGCACATTGCAACCAAAGACTCGGAGATTCAGAAAGTTCCACGGGGCACAAGGTCAGTTTTTTACCCTCTGACTGTTACGTGAAAACAAATTTACTGGAACTTAGGCATCGCTTTTGGGCCCATGCCTCCGGAAATGAAGACCTCGTCTTCAAAGTTTGGGTTGAACCACAAGGCCAGGACAATGGCTTCGACGAAGCGTTTCTCCGCAACTTCTTGGGATATGAACGAGACTGTCAGAGGGAAGGCTTGGAGCCATCCATCTGGCAGTTGTTGTTGATGAGCTATGAAAGCTCGACGGTTGCCACGCCGCCGTTTTGGGTGCCCCTTTGGATCCTCCGACCTGTGCAGTATTTCATGGCTTATGGAGTGGCTAAGAGAATTTTGGGGTATGTGAGACTTTGACAGAACTTGTAATGGACTTGAGAATACTAATTATTGCAGATATCAATCCACCTACCCAGAGTACACTCGAGTAGTTGAAGACCAGCCAAGGGGAAGTAAGAAAGCGATTTGAAGCTATATATGAATCGTATCTTGACTCAAATCGCATTCATGCAGTTCTGCATCAACTTCCCGAGCTGTCTCGAGTGGCAGTCTTGCTTATCAAGTGAATACGTCGTACTGGACCATACCTGACTGAAATTTGGCTTGTGGTAAGAATCGCACGTAGTGACGTGGTAATGTGAGATTGTACGGTTTAGATAGATTGAATCTATGAGTGTCCTTAAAATCTATTCGATGTTGACACCTGTTACCGTGTCCGTGCGCGTAGACTAACGATCATGTTCGCGTAACGATCGCCGAACAATAAACCACCCTAATCTTCAATGCGTGACAACACTACCAACATGGACCCAATTCAGGCTGCAATAGATGAAATCGAATCGCTAGAACCAGGAGAACACTTTACATATGCTGAAATAGCGCGTAGGCATAGTGTTGATCACAATACCCTATCACGAAATCATAGACAGGTTCAGTCATCCCGAACAAGCAAAAGAATCAATCAACAAAAGCTCAACCCGCACTGCCCAGAAGTCTACCCGTAACGCTGAAAAAGCTCTACAACTATCCTAAAAGGGTAAAAGAAAGGCCTCATAAGCACCTCAGCAGTGCAGAAAGCGTCAGAAACGTGTTGTTGATAGTCCAGATACTAGGGAGGCCTCAGAGGGCGTATCTACTGCACCAACCAGATCAACGCGCCGCGGCCGCAACGTTAAGCTTCCAGATAGATTTTAATAGTGAAAATAAATCGCGGCTATCAACTCCTAACTCTACTAGAAAATTTTATAATAATATCAATTGTGGGTGGTTCTACAGCTTCAGTTCTAATAGAGCTGTTATGCTAATCGGCGATCGTTACACGAACGTGATCGTTACGCGCACGGACACGGTAGGGGCTATGTGAGATTTCGACTGCGTCTCCAATACGAAGATCGCTAACTGCTCGATCGTGTATCTTATATGAGGAATAATGCTTCTCCTGTGACATTGAATGCGCTTGCCATGTCATGAATATCACGTGTGCCCTCGGCTCTACTTGCAGCTCGCTTCTGCCAGATGACTTCCATGATCTCGATTGCTTTGCGGACGGTCACAAACATACCGATTGGCTGTAGATAATCCTTTTGACGCCGGAAGAATGAAAGCTGGCTGGGCTGCGCAAGACAGCCAGCCACGAAAAATGGCCACGCCACCGTCCGGAGCAACGCAGGCGGAGATAATTTGCGATCCAGAAGCTCAATAATGTGCGCCACATTTTCACGGATTTCCACATCGTCCGGATCCCACCCATTTCTTGTAATGGAAAGATAGATCAATGCAGAATGTGCCCAAATTCGAGTCACAATCGGAGACTGAGCGGCAGGTGTTGTAGGTGACTGTTGCCAAGTTTGAAAGATTTTCAAGTTTTCAACTCCAATGCTGGTCGTCCCAACTTGGGAAGATTGTGACTGGGACTTTAGCCGCTCCAGTGACGCTTGAAGCGACGACTTTATAGCATCACTACGACTCGCAAGCTCCGAATGTGCATGTTCCCAAGCATTCGACTTCTTCCATGCTGCAAGCGCTGAAATCTTGCCAATTTCTAGCATAGCCCAGTTCTGGCAACCTAGAATTACTTCAAAGTCAACACACCATTCGCCCTGAACGCCTTCGGACATGAGCCCCGCATGCTGATCATAAAGATGCGGCTTTTCACCAAGGACCGTGCTTGCGATTATATCGTCTGCAACCAATACTGAGGTGAAGAAGCGAAGGCCGACTTGCTCCGGATTGACAATGTGAAAGTCCCGATAGTGCCGAGGCCATTGGGATGGACCTAGCATGCCCATAGCGGCAAAGAATCGGTTCCTAGCCTCATGCCCTACGTCGATCCCCATGATCTGTTTGAGGCACTGCACAGCAGCATGGAGATGCTTACGGCAATTGGCAAAGCCCCGTGTTGTGATTTCAAAACGCTGGAGCTGTATGATAGTCCCCAGTGTGCGGATTCTCAGTTTCAGCTGTGCAGAAGCATCATCCGCTGGCTGGGCTAGAAGTAGAATATTCGCACTGAGCCTTACAAAGGCATTCTCCATCTCCCGCAACAAGTTTTCCCAGCCAGTATCTTTACAGATAGCATGTCCATCCTCACATGCGTCGAGCACCACCGAGAACAGGTAAGAGCTCAAGGCAATAGTCGTTTGTTGCATACCATCAACCTTGGTGACAAACTCAAAAAGCCAACTACGGCCTCCTTCAAGCATATGCGGCTGGTAGAACGGAAACATGAATGGGAAGAAGTAATCTAGGTACAACGATATGAAGCCAGGATCACAACCAGGAGAAACTTTAAGAAGATCCTTGGCAGGCTGAGTATCCTGCGGAAAATTGGATCTGTTATCCGGGTGACGTCCTACGGTGTCTGAAGTTGTGTGTTGTTCATAACGCTCAGGCTGGTTTTGGTTCGATGACGGATTTGGACCATGATGCGACACAATGTATTCGTGACTTGGGCCCGATGTCGTCAATTGGCCGTCATGTTCTGTGCCAAGTGGCTGCTCGTTTGTGCTCTCAGCCTCAAGGATGTAACCCAGTGTACGTCGCACAGTAGCCTTCTCTTTAACCTCGGACTTGATTCGTGCCACCATCGCTTCTTGATAAGGGCCGTTATCCATCCATGTTGGTTTTTCTTTACTGTAGTGACAAGTTATGAGCAGCGAGGAACATGTCGTGCATTGCGGATATGTCTCGTCGCACTTTTTATGTCGCAGTCGGCACGTCCAGCAACCTTGAAAGCTTCTCGCACGGCGCATGTTTCTCTAAAGCTCCCGAGTAACGCTTAGTTCAGAACGACAAAGACCATCAACTGTCAACAGTTTTGGACTGATACTTCTTTGACATGATACCCGGTAGGAGCGGGGTAAGAACGTCACGTGATACTCTTGCAGATACGAGCATTAATTGATGGCCAACCAAGGTGGATGATGGTACAGCTGCAGTACAATTCAAGGCCTCCAGGCATCAAAAGTTCAATCATCCTGGTTTGGTCTCGGCACGCTGCTCGTAATCGCCAGAAACCCACGCATGCACAAGCCAAGCGCAGAGCAGCTCGGGAAGTAGCTCAGAACCCTCAACATAGCGGATTGAGGTTAACGTGCGTTCTGACGTTTGTCACGTGACGTAAGGTACAGGAAGTTGACCCATGCCTAGATCTTCCAGACAGGCGAAGTAAGCATTACAATATACCCTGTGCAGAATCCGTACCCGCGCGGCTCCACTTTGCCAAGATTTTTTCACACCGAAGCAGGCTAGCCTTTGGCCTTCGTCTAGTGGTCATCAGATTTAGAATGATTGTACAAAGTGCAAGTAAGAAGAAATATAGAAGACATCGTGCTTGTTCACCGCTGTTTAATCCCGTTCCGAGCTTGTGGAGATCGTGTCTGCTTCCCTGTTGAGCTACATAACCCTACACAAAAAGTCAATCACTTGTCGAATGCCAGATTGCTTGATACTGCTAAGTCCCGCAGCCTCCTCTTCTTCCCGTAGCTCGGGTTCCAATGTCTCAGGACTGTTATCGCAGGCGAAAGTGTATCTACATGATCGCGAAAGTGCTTTGCAGCGTGTGCATCCTGTGGTATTGCCAGAGCAACGTAACTGTCTCGCCGCAGTTGTGAGCGGGGTACTTATCAATATGTGATAACAGATATGGACGGCCAGGAGCACTTGAGAACAACATGCTTGATTTACCTTTTTACGTCGACAGTAATCACATGCCGAATGCTGCACCGCACCAGAGGCGTTTTCCTGTCGAACATATTCTATATCCTTTTTGCGCGAATCATATTGGAGCATGCCCGAACAATCTTGCAAGTGAATGGAGATAACGGGATTCGGAGTGCGCTTAATCCCGATAGCACCAACATCGAGGTAAACTAGATGGGTTGAGAGGGTATACAAGATGAAAGCACAGGGAAATGATGCGATACATCATCTACATTATGGGACTCCTCCGAAAATACATATACTATTATATAACACTACAATAGAATTTCACACCCAAGGAAAAGTCCTCTTTTTAGGGTGTGGCGCAGGTAGTCGTACTGGGCACTATGCCGCCTTGGCGCAGTTGAATGCTCTGCAATCATGTAGGAAAACGTCGTTCCTTCAGAATGAGCTCCAGAGGTTGCTTCTCAACCAGGAGGAAAGTACGCAATTTTTCCCATGGTAAAGCCCCACCCTCCCTTTCTTCAATGTCCAATGAATATAACAAGCTGGCAAGGATCAAGCGCATTTTCGCCCACGCTAAATTCTGGCCGATGCATGCCTTTAAATGGGAGTTAGGGTGAGCGAAGAATGGAAAGGAGTGGTCAGCTTACTCTTGGTCCTACGCTGAATGGTTGAACGGCTTTAAGCACATCGTTTTTGTACGGCGAGTCGGAACTTAAGCTGAGCCATCGTTCTGGCTCAAAAGATTTGCTGTTATGAAAGTAGTTCGGACTCCGATTGATAGTGAATTGCTGGATTGAGACAAGAGTCTACCGGATTTCAAGGTATTAGCAGCTGATTTACGAGGGTGAAATTCCAACCTTACCCCTCCAGGCAGGTATGTACCGCAAATCGTTGCTCCCCCAGGCGGCACTACACGAGGAAGAATCCAAGGAACAGCAGGACAGAGACGTAGGCCCTCGTGGATGACTGCAGTAAGGTATGTGCACTGCTCAGCTGACTCGAGGCTAATCTTCGCAGCGTCGTCAAACCGGTCACGTATCTCCCTCGTAACGCGGTCCCGGACATCAGTGTTAGCAGAAAGGTGGTTGAGAATTCCTGCAATAGTCGTAGCTGTTGTTTCACTGCCTGCAACTGCAAGCCCGGAAAATGTCCAGTTAATCTCTTCCATGTTCATTCCCATACCTTCTTTTGCTTCTTTGAGTGTGTGTGACATGATATCCTCACGCGAGACCTCCCAGTTACCTCTTTTCCGCACTTTCTCCACAATTTGTGAAAAGTGTTCGTGGCGTATCCTCTCCATTGAAGGTGGTATACATTTTTTGAGCAGCCAATCAAACATCGGGAAGAACTTGACTGCCGTTACAAACGCAATAGCCTTGATGTTATTAAAAACAAGCGCAATCCATGGATGATATTCAGAACTTTCGAGGCAGTCAAAAGTCTCCCCGAATGCCGGATCTCCAAAGATATCAAAGACAACGAAGTTTACCCAAGGATAGATGTCAACAAGGGCACCCTTCTTGCTCCCGTTGACTTTCTGAGAGGCTAAGACTTCGCGTAGTCGTTGGACAAGCTTACTCGCGTATAGCAGTATAATGGGCTCTTGGGCACGGAGAGCACTTTTGGTGAAAGCGGGACCGAGTGTGCGTCTCATACGTGCATGAGTCGAAGGATCAACCGCGGTAATGATGGATTGAGGTCCGGACTCGCTCCACCATACGGGGTCCTTGAGAAACTGTGGTTGCCCAGCTCGTGGTTGTAGAATGCCACTCCATGCGTCGCCATGTGCAAAAAGTACCTCTCCTGGGGCAATGCGGACAATGGGGCCGTATTGTAGGTGGAGCTGCTCCATCCTATGAATCAGCGTTCCAGTCAGAAGGTGGTGAACGAATGGCAGACGACTCGCTGCCCATGCAGGAGGTCCAGGAATATTAGCCAGTGGGTGTAAAAAGCAGTTGTACAAGCCCTTGTAAATAGGGTACTGCCAGAGTCAGTATCGTCCATGCAGTGACCTGGTCCGTGAAGTGAAACCAACCAAAATGATGAGGGTTAGCGTGACGGAAAATGCACTGAAGTGAATCATTTTTCGAGCCTCTCCTTGCGGAGTAGTATGATAGCTGGAGTCCTGAAGTTGAGAGAAGAGGGCTCTCCAAAGTATAAATACCCCGCGCATAGGCTTACTTCAGCAATTGGCCCAACCGCCACTCACATAAGCGGGCCCTCGTGGTTGGAGGGCTCAGAAAAGGAAAAAGGCAAACTGATACAGCTGTGCCGCAACATCGAAGGATTTCTCAATGGGGGACAAGCATAAGAACCTCGCCGTAGCAACGAACTCCATTCGATGCAGTGATGATTGTCGATGACTCTTGTCCCCCAGCCCTCGTACCCATGTTCAGTTTGTGGAGCTTTTACTATATATATGCACTGCTCTCACAATTTGAGCACAGCGTTGTTTTTCAATGTCCTGTTTTCGTCCGTCAGTTCGTCGCCAATAATTTTCCCACTTTTTGGCCAAGCCTGCCCAATCAGCCATATCATCACGTACAACGTCTTACCACAGGTTGATGCCTACGGAAGGAAATGGGTGAGCACAAACCGTTGTGCCCCTCCCGGCAGGGATGCAGAACAATCCTTCTGATAACCAAAGGGTCCCCGGAGATTTTGAATCGGTGTCCTTCTCACGCTTGGCGTCCACAATGTGCTGCACCGTAGTCGTTGGAATTTATCGAAAGTTTTTAAGCGCGGGTCGAGCTAATGCATCACTGCGTTCGGAATGGTTCGCGCAATAGAGATAATCTGCGGAAAGGCTATAACGAGTGGAATAGAGTGAATGAAGTTATGTAAAATCGTGTACTAGTCGAATCCGAAGTCATCTTGTGCCACCAAATCTGAGTAGTTTTCGCAGTAAATACGGCTAATAAAATCGCCTGCGAGAGCGACGTAGGCATGGTCAAGACGGATAACCTGGCCAGTGCCTTTGTAGCTATTAAGACCTTGTGATAGTTGTTTTGTAATGTTGAAGACTATAGGCTGGAGCTTTGTCGCCTCCAGTCGCGAGAAGAATGGCTCTAGTGGCTTCTAGCGACGGCGGTGTAGTTCGTGATCTGTAGAGAGGAAGTGAGAACTGATAAACTGAACGTCTCGTGCGAAATGTGCGTATTTATTTGTTTTCCTAACGCTTCTAGCAACATAAATTGAATTATAAAATCCGGTATCGTTAACAGGAAGGTCGTGAGGATTAATGCGGACAATTGGTCCTTTCATCGAGCCCGGACATCAGCATGTTCACTACAACGTTCATAATTCCATCTTTGAATGCAACTCACCGTTTCTTTCATGGAGCTCTTTAATAATTCTAAAGTACTGTCCCTTATAGAAGTAATCGAGATAAATTCGTAGTAACCAGTCGCGGCACCAATCTTAGGACTTGGGGACTTTGCAGGAGGAGAGACAATAAGTCGATACGCAACAAGGCTGAGGCCATAAATTACGGAAAAGACCGCCACTATTAAATAGTAGTGAAAAGCTATCGGTAAGACGCCAATGTTTCCTAAAGCCGTGACAAATGATTGAATATTAAACGATTCCTACTATGCTCTATAGCCGTTAGAGCTATGTATTGCAGATATGAAAACAGGTCAAGCGATTTTACCAGGGTCCATTAATCAGACATACTCTTTTCGTCCGCATACAGGAGTAGGCCTGGATTCAGCTCGGCAGATAATATGTTTGGGATTACCGCATTTAGAACACCTCATTTCCCGGCGAAAAAACCCGATTAGGCAATTTTTGCCCATCCCTAGTGCACGTAAGAATGTATTGAAGGATGTAGCAAACTTTCCAGAATATCAACGTCCTTATTATACCCTACGCACCCAGCTAATATTGGCTTGACCTACAGTTCTAGAATGGAGTACAATTATTCTATAATCGTGGATCTATCGAGTTATGATCTTGAAGATCTCTGCGATGGAATTCCAGTTCGCCTTCGTAACTATGCTGACTTAGAGGATGTCGGATTAATACGCGCACAGGAAGATTGGTGTAAACATGTTGCGCCATTTCACGAGTACCGGGGAGGTATGGGGCCGCGAGTCGGCTTCTTGTCCGTTTCTGTGCCAGAATGTCTACCTGATTGTTTAGAGATCATCTCTTATGGGAATGAATTTGGTTTTCTATATGATGGTCAGTCTCTAATTCATTCCAGGAAGTTCCTTATCGAACGCTGATGTAACTAGATATGACCGACATCTCAAGTCAAGATGTGGTTGAAAAAGAAGACTTCGCAATGAAAGACGTGTTTTTCGAATTTGCGGAAAGCGGAAGAGCTAGTTTGGAGAGACTTGAATAAAAACATATTCAAGGACAGATACAGCTGGAAATGATGGCTCTGGATCGCGATTGCGCTATCACCACGGCCAAATCATGGGCTAATTTTATAGAGATCACATCGGCAAAACACCACCAACGTTTCACCACCCTGGATGACTATCTACCATATCGAAGTCATGATGTAGGCCAAATGTTAGAGTTAGATATTTCATTAGTACCGCAGTACTAAGGGCTACCCCTACCCATACCAAAATAAAGAGTAGACCAAGTGTTTTGGCATGGTCTTGTCACGTTTGGCATGAGCCTCACTATACCGGAATATGAGATGCCAATGTGTGAGAAGCTTGTGTTACCAACCTGGCAAGCAGCTTCGCTGCAAAATGACATTTTTTCCTATGACAAAGAATACAAAGACGGTGTAAAACACAACCAGCGACATGAGGTGAATGCTGTATGGGTCCTCATGAAGGAGCACGATATGGATTTCCACTAGGCAAAAGAGCTACGCCGGAAAAAGATAAAGGAAGCCGTCGCCAAGTACCTCGAAGCGGTGAAAAGAGTTCGTCATGATCAATCAGGATCGCTAGATCTACGCAGATACGTGGAGGCGATGCAATATAGTCTCAGCGGGAATGTTATCTAGAGTCAGTCTTGCCCTCGCTATCACGGAAACTCAACGTACAATGACCTTCAGCTCTTACGGATGAAGTATGGCATTAGAAGATACCCGGCAATTACACACCTTAGAACGAGGGAATTATGGATGCTAGCAAAAGTAGTGGTCGGAGTGTTCACGGTATTCTTAATCGTTGCGTTTCGATTCAGGGTCTATCTGCTCTAGAACATTTAAGATTTTATGCCTACTAATAATAGGTGATTATACCAATATTTAACTCGTGAGTGAGTTATACTATGAGATTGAAATTGTTGCAAGCAAGTACACTACCCATTTAGAATTAATGGTAGATTGTTAAGTAAATGGAACACTGTACCGAGAACCATCAAGCCAAACACGCAAATAGGTCCTAGGATAGCAAAGATGGTAAACCCGTACGACGCTCGGTGGAATGTGGAATTGCCTTTGAGCTGATCGGTGGCAAAGCCAACCTGCATTGCAGTGAGTACCAGGGCAATGAAAACGGTAGTGGCGGTCATCCATGTGAGGTTGTCGCGGATGAGGCTGCCGTAGCTGTATCGACCACGGAGGTAGGGATCCAAATGAGGGATGGTCATGAAACGGTGGATAGTGTTGACACGAGATAAACGGAGCTCAGCACGGAGGAAACGTGGATGTATCATGTACGGATCCCGCTGGTGGATACGAAGCAACTCCCTGGCCAAGGTCTTCCAGTGCGCCCATTTGATCGTGTTTCCATCATCCGTGCGAGGCAAAAGACGTTTTTGATTGGCAACGTAGAAGTCGCTCTCTGACGATATTAGACAGGCATAGGAGTATAGGAAACCGAGTGCGACCTTCCGTGGGGTTGCTAGACATGCATCTGCCTTCGCATCGCACGGACAGGTATCAGGACATAGGAGGTTGGCCTGACAAAAGACTGGATCTAGAAGAAAACGTGGAATAGGCTTAAGAAAGAGTTTCCCCTCGTTTGACCAGAGGAGATGCAAGTCCATCCGGTCCACGACGACAATTTCTCGGCCTATTGCAACGTTGAAATGCAGCGGCAGGGCAGGGCGTCGCGCACCGGCAAACCATAGATGCTTCAACATGCTAGAGAGATCCCCAAGGGATAGCTCCCTCTGTTGGAACTTCAATGTGTCTACGGCCGGATCACCGACGGCAGGCCGGCCGCTAGCGTCGTGGTAGTGGTAGGTAGCTGGTAGGTCATCGGGAGCGGCGTTACTGTTCTCATTTACAAACACGTTGTTTGTGACCTACCCGCACATATTTTCGTTAGCGCGTATAGAATTTTGAAGACTCATGGGGCTTGTTTCATACTGGCCAGAGCGGGTGATCTGGAGGAGCCATGTGTGGTAGTCGCGGGTGAAATTCCCTTAATATTGCTTGATGGATTTAAGATACGGTCGCCTGCGGGGGTGAACATGAGGAGGAAATGAGGCTGGCCGCTGCATGATACAATTTGGAATCCACCTTGCAACAGTAGACCAATGAGACGTGTCTCCCAGACGTGTGAATTTGATTCGTAGAGGGAAGTGGGTACGATCATTCGTGGTTGGTTCTAGGCTACCCAAGATAATAATACGACATGGCGCACCCTGAATGAGAAAACACGAGCAGTTGTGCTAGGTGGCATGAGCTGACTGATGAATTGTCCATCAAGGATTGGATGATTCTCATAATACAACCGAACTTGTACCCAGGCTATCCCTGCCCTGCCAAAAAAAAAAAGGAAGAACATTGGTGCCACTTGCATTCCCTCTATCCTCATATCTCAGTCCCTTCGATCGATTATGACCGATTTTCAAGACCTTCTTTCCCTGTTTACCATGCGGATATGCCTACTACATGAGGTTTTAACAATATTTGCGAGGTCACAGAAGCTGCGCTTTAGTCTTCTAGTGTCAAAATAAAGTGAACGGCGGTGATTTCCACGAGATTCTTCCACTAACACTTCCTGAAAATGCTATGCTGTGTTTGTTGACCCGCACTGTGGTTTGTAATGATCACGGGGGTTCATCACGGGGGTTCATCAATGCAGACAGTGGCGCACGTGGAAATGCCATTGCAACTTGAATTGCATACGATAAGGTTGAAGCTAGACTTTGATAGGATGAACGGGAAGATAGAAGAAGTCATGACATACTTCCCCAATACAGTGTGAGATATGCTGGCGGTTCGATGGTCTAGTGATACCCCCTTCCCCGGTTCGCTGCTCGAATAGTACTTGCACTGATATTCCCAAACCACAGTACTCATCACGCATAACACCGACCCAAACGCTTTAAAATCGACATCTGGAATTCGACCGTCTGGATGAGCTCCGCGTCCACTGCTTCACGAGGCTCCTCTATTCTTCCATCACCCAAATCACAATCCAACAATTCTTCGACGACGGTTTGATACACAAATCCAACAAAACTCCCCAGTTTCGGGCAGTAATCCTTGCGAACCCGATCCGCAAAAGCTTTCGCATCTAGATGGTACAACTCTGCATGCTTTTGCATCAGAGCCGAGAGCGGAAACCACAAACCTATCTCGAGGAGTACCATACCAAGGCTGTAGTAGTCATATTCGCGTTTGTATTTCTGCATTGGTGTGTTTTTGTACTCCCAATGGCGGTAACGGAGGACGTCCAGAGATGGACGAGTGGGTTCGGAGAATTCAGTCGGTCGGTCGGGGCGAGAGTTGTTGAAGCCAACGATGTAGGGGGCAGTGAGGGAGTAGTCCGACACCAAGAGATATTTTGTGGATGTAGGTGATTGGAGCTCTTCTTCTTCAATGGCGACATCACCCTCTGGGAAGAAAAGCACATTGTGCGACGAGAAGCCTTTATGAAACCATCGCGATCTATGGAACCCAAATATGGCCTTACACAAGGTGTGCGCAAGTCTGAAACGATCTCCTAAGAGTGCGGGCTGTCTGACGTTTTGCATTATCCATGAATGGAGGGACAAATACAGGTGCGATTTGGCTGAATCCGGCATCGCAAACACAAAGCCCAAGCGCTTCTGCTTTTCATCATGGCAATAACCAAAACAGTTCAATATGCGTTGGTCCAGAATTTCGGGGCCCTGTGAGGCTTTGCGGAGGAAGGACGTGAGTAGTTCCGTTCTGTTAAATAACTGATTGCCGACCTCTGTGTCCCAGTATCCCTCATACTGCTTCCACTCGACAAATACGGACTTGGAATCGGTAGATTCGCTCCTTTGTGCCTTGTATGTCCCGGTACTTCTGGTTGACCTGGGCTTATCAAGGCTGATGCTATTCATATCGATGCTCAATTTCTCATGCGTAGGTCGAGAGGCTTCGGCTCTATCCTTTAGTATATTGATTCTTTTCATTGCAGCCATCAGTTCAATATCAGGGAATGCGTGGATGATGGGATTGTTTTCTATGTTTTCGAGCGCGGCCGCATCATTTGACTGCAGCAAGGTCGCCGAGAAAATTTGATCCAAAGCCATCCGGTCTATCTCGGAAAAGGTCGTGTACAAAACATCTATCAGCCTCTGGAGAGCTTCGAAACGAATGTTGACTCTTTCATTGTCCCCCAAAGTTTCAGGCAGATGGTGTTGAATTTTCCGAAGGCACTCACATATCTCAGGAGCCATGAGTGTGTCTAGTACTCCGTGGAGTGATCGTGTCGATTGGCCGATGGTCGAAAGCCCAACCGCATACGCCCAAGCGCGGAATCTGCATTGGAGTATATCCAAAACAGCTTTATGTTTATAAGCGTATGCTGTCGCTGTCGCTTCCTTGAAGCTCTCCTCAATCCTCGAAACCAGTGCTGCAGCATCTATCCAGGGGCTGGCGATATTCGAGATCTTCAAATCGGAGCGTTCTGCGATGGGGATTAGTGTGGTTCAATCCACGGAAGCGCGGATGCGCACCATTTTCCAATTGTTGTTCACCCCGTGTTCGTGGTGAACCTTCTACCATGTTCCTGATTTCCCTTGCCACGCGGCGGAAGTCATAGTCGTCTTTACTCCGGAATTTGTTCAGTCCTGAATGATCCGTATTTAAACCTTCGCTGGGCCGGCCCTCGAGTGTAGCTGACTGCTGGTTGACGACCTACATAGTCACCGTCTTGTCAAACTATCTTCTTCACTGAAGATGATACCTTGGACCCACTTACTACGTTTCCAAACCGTGTAGGCAGTAGTTCGTAAAAACAAAAGACTTTGAAACTATCGTATACATCGCCAAAGTTTGAGGCAAGTTTCAGCAACTCAGGAGACTGTTCCCGAAGGCTTTGAATCAGATGAGTGTCCGAGCCCAGACCAGCCGCTTTGATAATGGAGACAAGCATATCACCGTATGCAGCTATATTTGTGCCGCGGTGTGGAGTGCCGAGAAAGATGATTCCACGGGTAGCGGCTCGGATTGATCCATAGGCTTTGGATGCCAGTGTAGCTTTGACGAGAGCCTAGCTATTGTTAGCTGGAGGATGATGCGTCATGTGGAAACTGAAGCACCTCTTTAATGACTATACCACCGAAACAATGACCGAGGAAGACAATTGGCCGCTCTCTTTCCTACGTAAGGTCAGTTCTTCATCTAGACTACATCTAGGAAATAACATGATAGTCTGGATGGCAACGGATGCACTCTCACTTCATCATTAACCCTCTTCTCGATTATTGCATTTAATAGCTCTTGTGCACAGTTTCCAATATCCCTTTTAGGCGCTGCACGTAGGTAGTTCGACAAGTATCCAAACGTCATAATCCTTGCGGTGGGAATAACATCTGGCAAAAACTTCTCCAGCCAAATCACTTCCGATCCGCATGGAGGTGAGTCCGACGTTGCTTCGACGGTCATTGATGTCGACGTCACGTTGCGGCTGACTTTGGCAAGCCATGATTGATGCTTTCTCTTCTGCCCTTCAGGAATTGCTGCCCAAGTCCAATACGGATTTGCGTTGAGCCCATGGACTGCGATAAGACTAGAGGACACAACTTTCAGCTTCCGCGGGCTCGTCCATGTGACCATATAATGCCTCACTCTGCCTGAATCTTGATTCCATCTGCAGGACAGTACCACTCTCTCAGACCTAAACACCCTTTGCCCAGTGCGTCCTGTTCCTGTTAGGCCTTTCTTGATATATATAGTATCGGGGGAATCACAGTTGGGAGATTTTTACCATAACGTTGTCTCACCTGGGAATATTATGTTGCGCTGCGCACAGAGTAAAGCAATTTCATACAAAGGACAAGCTCAGATGCGGAATGAGAGAGACGTTTCGTATGCTAGACGACACCGAAGTCATTGAAACCTAGAGCAACTAAGAGCAAAACGAAAAGTAGCGGCGAAAAGCATCAACCTCGTACGATCCATGGTGCGATTTCACAGCCGGGCTTGCATGCTGTGGCGTTTATGCAAGACCATCAGCAGGCTGCCATGCGCCCTCATTGGTTGACTATGTATCAGCCGATTGGCGACATTCATCTCTATCGTGTTCACATTGCATGCCAAGATCACCGGTGAAAAGCGCCAGCTGTGTATCTTTTTTTGGCTTGTAGGCATATGTACGTACATCTTAACCTTGCTTATGCTCATCATTGCTCCCTTTTTATACTTGTGCCGAGAGTGTGGTTTTTGGATAATTACAAAAACGACAAATGTCCACCGGAAAAGAAGAAACGAGGATTATGAGATCTGAATCTAGGCTTGACACTGACAACGCAATCTGGCAAGTACGCCCGATGCATGACAGCGGTGTCCCATATTTCGACAGGTGCGAGTCGATCTCTCGAAGCGCATTTCCAAAGGGTGGGCCTGGAAATGAATTTCACTACGACCTTCTAACATTCATTTCGCTCGCCGCAAAATTTAAAGTTGATTTTGTTGCCTTAAAGTGGCAGGCAACGTTGAAGGCGCTTGGCGCAGGGGCGTCGTCCGTAGTCCAGCAAGGCCAGGTCGCGGCGAACGTGAACCTGGCTTTTAAACGGGCTATTATCGATTCAAGCTACGTCAATGGGAGTAAAGAGTCAATCGAATTGAAGTTCAAACCCTTGATCCTCGAGTTGGTTGCCTTGGAGCTTCTGAAAGATCACCCGAATGTCGTCGATCTACTAGGGGTTACGTGGGAAAGTGACAAGGAGACCAAGGAGGTCTGGCCAGTATTACTCACCGAGCGGTCAGTTCACGGGACGTTGTCGTCGTTTCTAGAGACGGGGCAAGGCCAGGCATTGAATTGGGAAGAGAAATTGAAGCTCCTGGCTGACATCGGGAGTGCATGCATAGCCATGCACAAACTTGGTGAGAGTCTCGGGACTTCTTCGACCAGTATCTGAAAGGAGGCACTGATGTTTGACACAGGCATAGTTCATGGGGATATTAAAAGCGAGAATGTCCTTATATTCAAGAATGAGAAGGGGTGGACAGCAAGGTTGATAGACTTTGGGTATAGCTGTCTCGGCACCTCGGAGCATAGCCTTGTGCAAATCATTGGCACACGACCTTGGCAGGCTCCGGAGAGCGGTGATCATTACATCACAGTCTTGGATGCTATACGTATGGACGTATACCTCTTTGGCATACTGGTTGTTCGCACTATGCTCACAGATATGATGCCTGCCACATTCGGAAAGGTCGGCAAGTGCGACTCGAGAGAGGAAGCGGAGAGCTTGTTATGTGATATTGAACAGATGAAGATCTCTGATCAGTTCCTTGATATGATCCACCAAGCGCTATATGATTGCGATGCAATTCCAGTAGAGTTCAAGCGCAGCCTAAAGCAGTTGTTCTGCCAAACTCTCCAGCGTGAGCCCCGCGAAAGATCTGCAGATATGCTGGAAATTGTCCCGCTCCTGGGTGTGGCTACTAGCATGTAAGTCTTGACCAAGCTCTGGCTCTGGTGTTGCCCTAATCTGCTGCAACAGCATTTCTACAAAATCTTTGGACTTAGGCGGCTTAGAAGCCTTTCCGCATGAAATCCTTCGGGTGAGTGAAAAGCTCTGAATACGAAGCAATTTCTAACCTGATACACAATCAGATATCGGATCATTTGGGAGACCTTGACGATGTGGACTATCTTCTTCGCGAAACGCTGGTAGATAATCTGATGAGTAGAGTGACGGACAAGCAATGCGTGGACTGCCGGGCGAATGCAGCATATCAACTTGGTTTATGCTACGAGATTGGTTTCGGAATAGAAAGAGATCCTCTTCAGAGTGCCAGAAGATTGACAGAGGCGAGAAAGTGGAACAGTCAACTGCCCGCCATGAGCGAGACGCTGGAAAAGCTTGAGGAGGACTATGAAGCAAAACATCCAAAGAGGATACTTGAAGTGCTCGGTTATGATACAAATTTACCCTGGGATCCCGTAGATATCTATCGAGAACAAGATCGTCTTGGAGAGGCTGAGAGGGCGTTCCGAACCGAAGTGGCTGGCCGAACTCAGTCAATGGGTTTATCAAGCAAGTCAAGATTCAACCTCTTAGAGACGCTAGCCCTCATTCTTGCGGCAAGAAAAGATCTCGCCGGCGCGGAGTTTGTCTGCCGCGAAACGGTTGAAGGGTCTAAGTTGACGTATGGAGAAGATGACGATCAGACAGTGCAAGCGCAAAATTTTCTAGCGTACGTACTACAGCGGGAGAGGAAGTACACTGATCTAGAGGCCTTGGAACGTGAACTGTTGGCAAAGAAAAGGAAACTGTACGACCCGACGAACGGGACTACACTGGCAAGCAGGAACAGACTGGGAGCAGCCTTGTTCTTCCAAGGAAAATTCAAAGAATGTCTGACCGAGATGCAGGATCTTGCTGGAATCCGTTGTACTTTGCTGGGCCCGGAGCACGTTGAGACCCTCGTCACGGAAAGGCTAGTACCTCGTTGCCTCTTGGAGATGGGTAGGGTGGAAGAAGCAGAAAGGCTGCAGCGCAGCGTACTGGAAAGAGAAGAAAAGATACTAGGAGCTGAGGATCACTCGGTGCTGGAAGACAGAGTCACATTGGTAGAAATATTGTTGGAAGCTGGAAATCTTGACGAGGCTATGCAGTTGATCAAAGTATTCTTCAACGTTGAGAAGGGCAAGGGTCAGGATGGGCAGGAGCCGGTGACATGGATGCGCATCAAGGCTACAAATGTGAGAATACTGAGTAAATACGGAGCGAAAGTGGAAGATGCTAAAAAGGAGTTGGACGATGCCATTACCTCATGTCAGGAGATTCTTGAAGCGAATCATGTTGATCTAACCCGTGCGTTAAGGATTTATAGCTTAGTACGATAAGAATGTTATTACGCGTTTTCTTAGAGAAAGAAAAAAGATAAAGAGAAAAACGAGGAAAGGATAGGGAGAGAGATAGGGAAGAGGGGAAAATAAATAACATTGTTAAAAAATTCCGTAAGATTGTTAAAAATATTTATAAAACTGAATCTTTTTAAAAAAAATCCAGCCAGTCAGTCAAACTATCCTCTGTGCACTGGCGAAGGTATATGTAATTCTTCCAACGCAACATCTCTGCTCACTAGATCCATCGTGGATATGCTTAATGAATGGTGGGGTTTCTTCCTTTGTTTGTTCCTTTCGGAGTCTGGTTCAGACCTTCTATTCAACATAAGTGGGGCGAGCCGGGAGCGGAAGTGGTACTTGTAGAAGGATGAGAGCAATGGTAAACAACCTGCCATGATAGCCACGGTGGTTTCGCCGGTACTAGCTACGCATTAGCAGGAACATTCCAAGTTGGGAAGTTTCGAAGCCATTACGCTAGCATAATGACGGTCATATTGTAAACCGTCGGGTTAGTGTTCTTTGTCACCGACTGCCATATCAATCGAGCGAGACTGAACACGATTCCGCTGAGGATTTCCATATCAGTGAGGATATTCAAATATGATAGAATGTAAACTCACGCCGACCCAAAACTAAGGACAGATACACACGCCACCTTTCTACCAAGCGGCATGTGGAGCCCCCATACAGCAACAACCGCAACCACGAGAATAGCAACTTCTGTAATAACGTTTATAGCAGAAGCAGTGACGATAAGTAGCTGGTTCGCAATTCAAATTAGCGTCAAGGTCAGAACTCGGTTTGCGCAAAACGTACATGTTGATCAAGACAGCTTCCGTTCACCCCTGGCGTCTTATGCCCGATACATTGCAACTGTATGAGTAAAATGAGTACCAAACAGTAAATCACGTTGAAGACCACCATGAACCATATCCAGAACCACATCTGGCGAGACCCTGTCTGGCGAGGCACGAATATGCGTAGGTAGAGCAGAAGGATAGCGACTTTGGCGAGAGTGATGTCGACTCGAGCCATAATCATGATATTGTTCCAGTACTTTGTCGCACAATTAGCGAATGTTGTTTGGTATACTTTGGAGCGTTGCCATACTTTGATGAAGTGGGTATACTTTGTTTTCGATACGTTCCAGATGTCCACGCCCCCGCCATTCTCGAGTGCGCCGAAAACCACTCTGAGTAGTGCGATGAAGAATATCTACGGAAGTCAACTTTAGTGCATTCTCGAGTTTATACAGAGGCGGTCGTTGGTTCATAGCACGTAGCCGCGGATGTGGACATCGATTATGGCAATAGCAGTCTCATCTGACAAGGCTCCGAATTTTGAGGAGTTTCAAAAGCTGGAGCTTGGTGACCGATGTTGACTTGCGGAGAAACCGTTCAAAGTAGAAACAACAAGAGTAGAATCTCAGGTAAACTCACCCAGGCCAGTAAACTTATCCAGTCATCCCACCAAAGCGTCTTGGTGATTCGCGCTCGAGTATAGAGACGAATAGCGACTAGCAATGTGACCAAGCCCATACAAACACTCATAACAGCATATACTGTCGCAGCCTCTGATGCCGGATTGTTGAAATCAGAAAAGAGCCCCGGAGGGGGTTTAGCTGCCGCCGTGGCAGCCATTGCTTCTCGTTACATGAATAGGAAAGTGGAGACGCTGACAGTCAGATAAACGGAAGCTACCAAGCTTGCTTAAAATCCATGGCGTTCTTGGAGGCACCTCTTCGTGTTCGGACTTCACTGGTATTAGCTCTTGATGCGGTGTAACACCTCTGTCTGACACTCAAATGCATAGAATCGGGCCAGAACCCAGATAGCTAAAGAAAAAACCCGGGTGCACATCATGTTATGCATCGAAATAAAAGCTGAAAAAGAAGGCTGCGCTACAGGAATTATCAGTGGTCAACCAAGTTACCGGAATGCCGTGTCACATGATTGTCTGCTACCATGCAGATGGCTAGAAGTGGCCCACCAAATTACTTCCTGACAATCATGCCATTTTTTAAATAAGCTTCGTAATAGCTGAGCTGGATACGAATTACGATATATATGCATTGTTCAAGCATCGTATTTGTGCGGGGTAAGCGTCGAGGCGGCGCCATGAAGCAAGCCTTCTCATTTGCCAGACGTAGCTTTGCACCTTAAATCGAGCTCCATTTCCTTCGCCAGCCTTGTCATCAGCCATCTGTCCTGGAAATTGCCATCCATTGCATATGCTAACAATGGTTGCCCTCGCTCGCACAACGCTGACACACACCTGCCATGTAATCGCCTTCCTTCTTCAGTTGAGTTTCTTCACCGTTGGGGCCCAAGAACAGAAGCACCTGAACGTCACGACCATTGGTGCCTCCAATGGCAGATCGACGATCGAATGCTGGCAGATCAGCAGGCCTTTCGATATATCCACAGACCCAGGAACTGCAGGAACTGCGGCCCAACAGCTGGGAGATTTGACCAATCTCACCCTCACCATTCTGCCTCCGCGATTCGACGGCGGACTGCATAACGCTCCCTTTGTCCAGTGAGTCACGTGACCGTAATATCTCTGGTTTGTACTGTCCCTAACTTACCGTTAGGTATGTCGCGTTCACTTCTGGCACTGCGGTTGTCTCCTTGCCAGATTCTAAGGAGAAAGCGATTATTGTTGGCGGCAAGTACGGGCTCATCATTGCTGCCGACATTGCTTCAGTTAGCGCGAAAGGCCATATTACGCGGTATCCCACGGACAGCACGACCATAGCTTTACAGATTCGGATGAAGAACAACACTCTTCCTCCACACAGCGTTCTTCACTCAGGTGCTTGTCAGCAAGATGAGCTTAGCGGACTCTAAAGGCGAGGTTGCTGCATATCTTTAGGTCGATGTATCGGTCCTCTTTTCAACTGACGGAATTTGGAGAACAGCGGGAAGGTTGAAACATTACAGTGCGGCAACATAATGATATGTATATAAACGCTGTGGGGGTCCGCTAATTATATGCCATTCTACGTGCCCTAGTACTGCATCCTCAGCACATTAACCTAATCGCCGATATACCAGGATTACACGAGGTGTTCATGGCGCTAGACTTATTTTCATACATTGTGGCGGGTTTCTAATATATTGCCGTGGGGCCTATCATAAATGAAGATCGTAAGACATTTCGGACCCTAGATACTGCATAGGAGAGATCTCGGAGAATGGGAGGTTAATAATATCGTCCACCGTTTCTGTCTGCTGTATATAAAATTATCCTTAATTACGGACTACTCTCTCAAACCAATTCTATATTCAGCTTTCCCTTCGGCACATTATATTAGTCAGTGGTCCTTAAGTACGCAGATCATCACGATGCAACTTCTTTCTGCTGTCTTGTTTTTCGGTGCTGCAGCTGCCACCTCCGCTGTTAGCGGCAAACGCTCAACCGTCATGGCAATGCCAGGGTTATTCGAGTGCCAACTCGATATTTGCGCGCCTGTGCCCGAGCCAGCAACATGCGAAAAGTCTTGCGGTCCTGGGTATATCGTCTGCGTTTCCTGGCCTAACTGCTACAACCCTGGAAGCGGAGACTCTTGCTGCTCAAATGGACGTTAGTATCGCCCCCGATCTAACACTGCTAGGCTTACCCATAACCATATACACAGGATATTGTAAAGCGGGCACATACTGCACCAATGCGGGCTGCTGCCCTAACGGCACTCCTCTCTCCCAGTGCGGCGCCACCGTCTCTCTGAGCGTGATCCCGCCTCCGAAACCCGAACCAACTTCGAGCGTCGCCAGGACCTCTTCCAGCTTCCTTTCCTCCCCAATCACGACCCCCAAGAGCTCCGCTACTGGTGCCACCAGCTCTCCAGCTATCTCCAGTTCTCCAGCTGCGTACAGCTCTGTCTCATCCGGTCCGTCAAGCGGGACGGTTCTACCCACAGCGTCGGGTAACAAAACGATCACTGCAACGACACCTTCGTTGCCCGTGCAGACAGTTAGTGCTGGCAGCAGAGTAGAGCGTGGCATTGCTGCTGCCGTGATTGGTAGTGTTGGTGCCTTTTTAATGGTATTGTAATTGCATCAGCTCTTTGAGCACTGTAATTTCTAATACAGGACCAGATGGGTCCACTTGGGCTGTGTAAATGGTGATAGTGGTGATAGTTTCAAAGTTACATAGAGGATTTATACTATCTTAGTTGACACAAAAACTGGAGATCATTGTTTCCCCGTTCCAGATGACGATGGTGAAGGATAGCTGTAGAGGTGCCACAGCAACATTATAGAATCAATATATATGCTTATACATTCACAATAGTAGCGTAAGGAGCTATCTACTACTAGAGTAGGTAGTAACTATATGTATCTGGAATAAGGATAATCCGGGGTTACGTAACTAGGGCACATAACCTAATCCACTACAATAGCAGACGCTATAAAATATTCTTACTATACTAATCTATATTATTTAAAATATATAATAAAAAAACGCTTACTTTAACTATAAAATTAGTTTAGCCTTACTTTATTTATATAATAAGCTAACTTACTCTTCTATAAGCTTATTAGGTAGAACTAAAAATTATAAAGTTAGCGTATAGGCTACTTATAGTTAAGGTAACTTACTAAAAATCTTAGTAAATAGGTAGATATTTAGTATAGGGGTAGTAACTAAAGTAGTAAGAAACTCTATTATTAATATATCTTCTTTTTTATAATTAATTAGTAAAATTAGTTATAGTATTAATACTAGTTTAAAATCTTATAGTAATATTTTTAGCTAAAAATATATATATAGTAACTATTAGTTATATAATTAAGGCTTAGAGGTTAGTATTTTAGGTTTTTTAATAAATCTATTTACTATCTAGTTTTTACTATCTAACTTCTACTATCTAACTTCTATAACTTCTACTTTCTACTAACTATTACTAAATTAATAATACTTTAGTAACTAGTAACCTAGTATAAGTAGTTATTAATACTATAAAAAATATACTTAAGTTACTATATTATTTATTAATAAAGTAGTTAAATATATAAGTATAGGCTTTCTACCCTAACATATATAACTAAACCCTATAAACTCTATAGGATTTAAATATGCACCGTACACGCTAAAGGATAGGGGGCTATAAAATTTAAGGTTACTATAGGTAAATCCTATAAACCTAAAATAATATTAGATCTTAATATAACTTTATAGAGCAGTGCAGCGTAATCTAGTAATTTAATTACTATATTTTACGTATCTATAGTATTACGTTTTATAGTAGAATACAGGTAGAAAAAGTAGTATATTAATATTAGTATAGCAGCTGCTAAGCGAAGCTAGGTACTAGATAGGTGTTACGGCTGTGCCTCACAGAATTACTCTTGGCACTCATGGTGAGTGTAATTTCGATAATTACCATGAGTGGCACTATGCAGATGAAGACTGGGATCTTGGACCCGAAGCAGATCATAACATGGACACGTGATGAGGAGGTCACGTGACGTCTCTGTGGCTCTGCGACCACAGAGACATAGAGCTGTCTCCGTGACTCTGTCACCACAGAGCCACAGAGCTCAGGAATTTTATTAGTATATAGCAAGCACGCATCACACTCTTTAGATAGTCTTTATCGTCAATTTAATCTTTTGACTAAAGAGCTACCCTGCTTTTGACATCTACTGTTTAGAATCTATTGCATCGTGCCTATTGACGGTCACACACCCTACTGTTGTCCCGTGACATTGTACTTTCATTCACTCCCCTTGCGCACTACCCGGTATCCTGCTTCAAAGGCCTGAGCAGGACCCTAACAATAGGTCTAGGGTAGCAACACTAGGATCTAGGGTAGAAAACTACTAGTGGCTATACTATAGTATACTATTTACTATCTATACGTACTATAGAGCTGTTTAGCGTAATTTTTATATATTTACCTATATATAGTATTATGATATGTAAGACCTACTAGTAGGGTATACTATAGTTATAGCTGCGGACCTATTTAAATAGTAAGTATAAAGAATTAACCTTTAAAATATAATAGTAGATTACTTTAGCTATAGTATTATTTAGTAAGTAGGTAAAAATAGAAGAGAAAGTTATATTTCCTAAGCTAAAAGCTACGCCTATACTATATTTACCTATATATAATAACGCGTTTATATACGTAAAGGCTACTACTAGTAATAAAGTATATAGATATATTTATTAATAGCTTAAGCATATCTAAGAGTATTACTAGAAAGTGTATAGGTAGGAAAATCCTTAAAAGTAAGGTTAATAGGCTTAAAAGTTACTAGCTAGATATCTAACTATATAGGTTAAGAGTATAGTATATTAGAAGTTCTAAAGTACTAGTTAGTTAAGTAAGTTATTTACTATTAGCCTATCCTAGCTAAGTACGTATATAGTAGAAAAAGAGAATAAAGATATCTAGCGCGTAGTTAGAATATTATTAAGCTAAGCTATAATCTATATAGAAATAAGAGAGAAAGAAAGGTAGGACTATATTAAAGTAAATAAGGATTATTACCTATTTTACGTATAGCTAGATTACGTAAAATAAGTAAAGTATTTAAAAAGATTTAAGTAGAGCTAGTTAGTAAGCATAAGATAAAAGCCTAGCTCTAAAAAAAAGGCGCTAAACTAGGTAGGTTAGGTAGTATAAATAGTAATCTATAAGGCCTAGTAGTTATTACGGCCTAGCGTAGTAGGTATACCTACTATAATATATATTAACTAACGTGAGCTAGGTAGTACTACTAATAAGAAACTATTCTACACCTAATAGATAGAGAAAATAATAATTAAGTATAGTAGGTAGTAGTTAGAGATTATATAATATATATAGTAGATATATACGCTACCTAAGATTAGTAAGTAGGAGATAAAAAAGAAAGAAGAGGTAGAAAGGAAGAGACTACTATATTAACTTACTACGTTATAGATAGCGTTACTATAAGAAATCTAAATAATTATAAGATATAATAGTAGCGAGAGTAAGGACTATTAGTTTAGTAAAAGTAAGAGTAAAGAGGCGTTAAATAATAAAAAAGAAAAGAGATTAAAAGTATTAGTATTAACGTTTATTCTCTAATTACTTAATTATAAACTTATTAATAATAAATATAGCAGCGCGTTAATTAGCGCTATAGCTATTATAAGTATTAATATAAATAGTAGGTAGATTAGCGTATTATTATACACGCTAAAGTAGGCTATAGTTATAAATATATTATATATACTTATACTATATAGAGTAAAGTAGATACGCTAGTCTAAAATTACTTAGTTAGAAGTAGATAGGATAGCTTATAGTAAAGCTAAATAGAAAGCAGAGAGCTATTTTAACTTAGTATAAGATATAGCTTATTAGTTTATAACGCTAATAAGTTACTATAGCTACCTAACCCCTATCTATAATAGGTAAATCCTATAGGGTCTATAGGATTTAAATGTGGCACGTGTACGCTAAAAAATAGGGGGCTATAAAATTTAAAGTTACTATTATAAATTCTATAGACCTAAAATAATATTAGATCTTAATATAACTTTATAGGGAGGTGCAGCGCAATTTAGTAATTTAATTACTATATTTTACGTATCTATTAAGTTACATTTTATAGTAGAATATAGGTAAAAAAAGTAGTATATTAATATTAGTATAGCAGCTACTAAGTAAGGCTATATACCTAATTAATCTAAAGTAACTACACTATAATCTAGGGTAGAATACTACTAATACCTCTACTATAGTATATATACTAGTATTTCTATTTACTATCTATACTTACTATAGAGTAATTAGACGTAATTTTTACGTATTTACCTATGCACTATATCGCAATATATAAGACGTACTACTAAGGCCTACTATAGTTATAGCTGTAAAGCTATTTAAATAGTAAGTATAAAAAACTAACCCTTAAAATATAATAGTAGATTACTTTAGCTATAGTATTATTCTATAGATAGGCGAAAATAGAAGATAAAGTTATATTTTCTAAGCTAGAGGCTACACCTATACTATACTTACCTATATACAAGAACGCGTTTATATACGTAAAAGCTATACCTAGTAATAAAGTATATAGATATATCTATTAATAGCTAAAGTATATCTAGAAGTATTACTAGAAAAAATATAAGTAGGAGAACCTTTAAAGGTAAAGTTAATAGGCTTAAAAGTTACTAGCTAGGTATCTAATAATATAGGTAGAAAGTATAGCATATTAAAAGTTCTAGAGTATAGGCTAGTTAGATAGGTTATTTACTATTAGCCTATCCTAGCTAAATACATATATAGTAGATAGAGAAGATAAAAATATCTAGCGCGTAGTAGTAATATTATTAAACTAAGCTACTATTAATATTAAAGTAAGAAAGAAGGAGTAGTAGGACTATATTAAGGTGGACTAAAATTAGTACCTATTCTACGCGTAGCTAGATCGCGTAAAGTAGGTAAAGTATCTATAAAGTTTTAATTATAGCTAGTTATTAACTACTATATAAAAGCCTAGCCCTAAAGAAAAAGCGCTAAATTAAGTATATTAGGCGTTATAAATAGTTATCTATAAGGCTTAGTAGTTATTATAGCTAGACGTAGTAGAGATAGTAGCTATAAATTATATTAACTAGCGTAAAGTAGGTAGTAGTACTAATAAGAAGCTATTTAACGTATAATAGATAGAAAAGATAATAATTAAGTATAGTAGATAGTAGTTAGAAATTATATAGTATATATAGTAGACCTACACGTTACCTAAGATTAGTATAAAGAAAAAAGAAAAGAAGGAGGTATAGAGAAAAAAGCTACTATATTAACTTACTATAGAATAGGCTGTGTTGCTATAGAAAATAGAAGCTATTATAAAGTAAAATAGTAATAAGAGCGAGGAGAACTAGTTTAAGAAGATAGATAGTAATAATAAGCTAGGTAAAGAGTAGAAGTAGAAGCTAGAAATAGTTATATTAACGTTTATATTATATCTACTAAACTACCTACTAGGTAATTATAAGTACTATAGCGCGTTAATTAGCGCTATAGTAGTAATAGGTATTAATATAAATAGTAGGTAAGTTAGCCTACTACTATACACGCTAAAGTAGGCTACTATTATTAATATATTACGTATACTAGTATTATATAAGGTAGCGTAAATACGTAGGGTAGAGATAGCTTAGCTAGAGGTAGAGGGGCTAGATTATAGTAAGGTAGAAGAGAAGGTATATAGCTATTTTAACTTAGTATAAAATATAGCTAACTACTTTATAATATTAATAAGCTACTATAGCTAGCTAACCTCTATAGATACTATCCTATCAAATCAGACGTAAATGGGATTATGAGTATAATCCCTTTGAATACGGCTCGTGCACTCTGAACGACAGGGG